>JBBMEG010023291.1:0-25253 GCA_037832605.1 Cyclanthera cordifolia | reverse complement strand
AAAAAATCATAGATAACGTCTAACCAAAATTCTTATATTAAATCTTAACAAATCCTAGAGAATATATCAAAACATATTTACTACTCACACTCCCTCTTAAAGTAGGAGTCTTTGAATCTTAAAATAATATTATCTATATTGTTGATTTGAAACAAAATCAACAACACAACATAAATTGAAAGGTTTTGATGAAGAGCAAGCAACTATACTAATCAGTTAACCAGCTTGTGGTATGATGATAAATGAGGTGCGTAAATTTAGCTACTATTATAAAGTTTAAGACAATAATATCTTATAAGTATTTTTCAGGCTTTTATATATTCGTGGGTTGTCAATTCCCGGATATTCATGATTCTCGACTTTTCTTAGCACCAAATGACTCTCATACTACAAGTGAACATATACCATGTATATGCACAAATCGTAAACTTTATGATATGGATTTAAGTGTCTTAATCATACCCACAAGGTCTGCAACTTCTCAATAAGAGTTGGAACATTTGAAGTTAGCAAAATAAACATTAATTTTCTGATTTTTGAATATTTTATGTAATTTCTCAATTTTAAACTTGTTTTTAATGTTTTAGGTAACAATTTGTTAAGTGGCCAATATGGCATTGATGGATAGAGAGATTATGACCATTCAAATGACCATATGTTACATTTTAGAGTTAATTTGCTTAGGCTATAAAAAGACATAAATTTAGTTGTAGGAGGAGATTTGGATGAATGAAAAACAGTTATCTATAAGAGATCATTTCATAGAGATTTAGAGCATGCTCTTTGTCATTTTCTAAGTTCCTTTGCAATTTTTGTGATAGAATACATGTGAGCCATTCAATCTAACATTGATCAAGTTTGATTGTGGACTGACTCAATCGAGAACAAGTTCTTTCTTATCTTGCTTTTAGATATTTGATCAAAGAGGTAATCAAAATTCTAGCATTTTTCCCTTGGTTGTTCGAAATCCTCCATAAGGAGGTGTTAATCTCTTAGATTCAAAGGTTCTTGCTTCATTATAAGCTTGGATCTTTAGGCTGAGAATTAGGGGTGTCTTATCACTTTAGTATATAGAAGGGCACTTTAGAAAAACATGTACTTGTGAGTTAAAAACATAGAAGTAACATTTATTTATCATAATGAAGACCATCAAATAAAATGCCATCGTGCAACTACTTATTAAAGATAAATTAGGGAATTGATACTTTTGTGTTGATTAATTTTACAAAGTGTAATGGCCTTTTTATAAGAGGCTTATGGGAGATTTACATGAGAATTGTTACAACAGAAAAAGAATATAAATCTTAACAATAATTTAAAATAAATATATCATAAAAATATCTCCTATACTCCCCCTCAAACTCATGACGAGTTGAACGTCATGAGTTTGTATGAGTAAGATCGAAAAGCATGAGTAGATAGGGCTTTGGTAAACATGTTAGCAAGTTGATCCTTTATCGATATATACCAAACAGTAATATCTTTGTGAATGACTTTTTTCACGAACACAATGTTAGTCAATTTCACTTTGTTTGGTTTTTGCATGAAAAATGGGATTGCTCACAAGAGAAATAGTTGAGATGTTGTCACACTAAAAGATTAGGGGCGATTTAAAAAATACAAGGAGATCACATAGCAGTTTTTGTAACAAAAAAACCTCATACGTTGTATTAGCTAAAGCTTGATATTCAACTTATGTGGAGGAGTGAGACACATTAGATTGTTTCTTGGCAGGCCAAGATATAGGACTGGAGCTATGAAGAATAACATATCCAGTTGTAGAGCGTCGATTACAATAGTCACCAGCCCAATCGACATCACAAAAGGCTTTTGAGAAAGTGCTATAGGTTTGAAAAGAATGTCAGAGGTAGGTGGTCCACAATGGAATCTGAAGATGCCTTTGACTGCAGAAAAATGTAGAGTCGTTCGTTGCTGCATAAACTGACTAACTTTATTAATTGCAAAGGAAATGTTAAGACGAGTGAATGTGAGGTACTACAAGGATCGCATAAGCCTTATATAAAGTGTGGCATCGATAAAAGGTTGAGAAATGGAATGAAGATCAATGGTTGTGGATATAGACGTCTAGAATGACTTGACAACACACATTTCAGAGGATAATAAAAATTAGATAAATATTTAGCTTGATTAACAAAGATTCTATTTGTTGTATACATAATCTCTAAACCAAGAAAGTATTTCAATCTGCTGATATGTTAAATATGGAACTTTTAGAAAAGATCTTGCTTTAAAGTCACAATGTAGCTCAAATCAGGGTAAGTGATGATAATGTCATCCAGATATAGGAGAAGATATGTTAGTGAAATGCCAATAGATCGCACAAATAGAGATGAATCTGCATTAGACATCATAAAACCCATCGTTAGCAAATTAGATGTGAAACGATCTTATCATTCACATAGTGCCTACTTAAGACCATATAGGCTTTTGTGAAGATGACAAACATAGGTTGGGCAACTTTGATCAGTGAATATGATTGGTTGATACATATATACTTCAACCTGTAAAAAGCCATGAAGAAATGCATTTTTGAAATCCAACTAATGCAAAGTTTAAGCATAACTTGATGCCGAAGTTAAAATATCTCAAATTTTGGATCTTCTTACAACGGGACTGAATTTTTCATCATAATCAAACCCTTCAATCTGGTCATACCCTTTTGCAACGAGATGAGCTTTATGCCGAGCAATTGTACCATCTGAATTATACTTTGTTCGGTATATCCAGTTGCATCCAACAATGTTCATGTTTGGTAAACGAGGAACTAAAGTCCAAGTTCCTTGTTCTTAGAGAGCCATAAACTCTTCTGTCATAGCAGATCGTCAACAAGATATTTTGAAGCATCATTGAACGTTCTTTGATCAGTTTTAATGATGAGCATAAAGCATTTTACGCACGAGGCTTAAATATTCCTAATTTAGAGTGAGTCTACATATGGTGTTGGTTTGTTGGTGGTTGAGGTTCATAACTAATAGGTATTTCTGTAGGTAAGGATGTTGGTTCTATTAAAAAATCAGGTGCTAGTAAATTGATATTTGAGTTGGAAAGAGAGTTGAGTGGAGTGACTGAAGGAGGTATGTTGGATGGGTAAAGAAAGTCCGCACCAATGAGACAGATATATCGCAAGCATTAAAATTAACATGAGTCGGTATACTTTGATGATTAAGAACTTGAGGTTTATCTGTATGATATGAAGTATGGGAGAAAGATGGTTTTGAAATATTCTATGTGCATGAAAAAATGTTGAAAAAGGAAATATGGTTTCATGAAAGTGCACATGATGACACAGTATATTTTTCTTTGTTTCTAGGTTATGACAAATATACCCTTTATAATCTAGAGTGTATCCTAGAAACAAATGTTGAGATGTCTTTGACTCAAGTTTATGTTTGTTATAAAGTTTCAATAAAGGATAACATGTACAACCAAAGACTTTTAAATATAGTAAATCAAGAAGAGTTTGAAACAATTTTTCAAATGGTGACATCATTTATAGAGATTATGTAGGCATTATGTTGATTAGAAAATAGCTGTTGAGAAGGAAAATGGCCAAAATTCAATAGGTACTGAAGAATGAAAAAGTAAAGACAATGTAGTTTCAACAATATGTCTATGCTTTTGTTCAGCCACTCCATTTTGTTATGGAGTATATTGACAATATTTTTTATGTAAAATGCCTTTTGAATCAAATAATGAAGGTGTAAAGGTTCAACCTAGACTAGGGTCCCATATAGGCCTATACCCTAAATGCATGGTTAAAACGACCTTTAAAACTGCGACATGATGAATATATACCTTATTTATTAAGTAAAATAGTAATAGTTCATAAAACATGCGAATCAGGTACCTAGTTCTAAATCCAAAACATTAAAAGCAACAAATATCGAGTACATGTCTCCATAGTAAATTCAGTACATAAAATTGTAATGCAGAAGGAATATGCATATAAATAACATCTAGACTGACTAGACTAGTCTCATGGTCTCCTCAGCTCCAAATCAGTCATACTAGTATAGCACCTGTGGAGGCCTACAAAGAATAGGGATGAGTTGTTAAACCCAGTAAGGATCCCTAACTCAGGATTAGTATAAGCATGAATACAATAAATGGTATGCATATATAAGATATCAGATAATGCATGATGAATGATAATTTTAGGGCGGGTTCAATAGGGCCCTACAGTCCGAGCCATCAATACATTGTAATGGTAACACTAGAGCTACCCAAATAGAAAATGTCACTCACGAGCCTTCAATAGATAGAAATAACAATATCGGGGTTACCCTTGTAGGGAAATACCACTCCCAGATCTTCATGTCGATGTTTTTTTATGGTCTTTCATAGATGCATATGTAATGATGATGTGCATGTTCGTAACAAGGTAATTAGCGAATCGATATGTGTAACACAATGACATGCCAGCTTAACATGAAACTATAACTCAGTTCATCACAATATATACTTTGTTCATAGATAACTATATTATATAAACATCATAGAATCAAACAAGGCAATCAACACTGATCATCGAGTCATTCACACCTACTTTACCCTACACATGCTTATAAACACCCAAAGGACCCCAAATTAAGGATAAGAACCCTTTACTTGGCCGAATTCCACTAATTAATTATCAAAGTGCTCGAACCACAAGTCCTAGCAGCTTTTCCAACTTAAACCGGCCAAATTAGGGTTAACGAGTCAAAATTAGTACCTAAGACTATGAAAATCAGACTCAGGGCATCGAAATTACCTAAAATAGTGTACTCAAAATTTTTTTAGCGATCGACAGTGGCGCGTGGCCATAATATCACTGGCGGCGGCATGTGAAGGAGGTGGAGACGACGTGTGGATCTCACGTTCAGGCGTTGATTCCTTTATGTTCAGCGACACGCGGCGCAAGAGGACAAATAGAGCTGGTTTGGAAGGCGTTGTCAAAGAGGATTCTTGGGTGCATCAGGTTTGGACACCTTCACAGGTTCAGATTAGCCAATGCAGGTCTCAAGATTCGAAGGCGAGAAACTCGAATTGACACCACAGTGGTTATCGATGGTGCTATCGAGAACGACGCGTTTTGGTTAGCCACAACTCCAAAGATTTAGGTGTCTTCCTCCTCGTGACACGCGTCGAATGCACACAGGCCTTCAGCTTGCTGACGTCCGCGTAGCATGGAGTAGGAATCCGACAGCTCTAACTCTGACGCTGTCATTACAAGCGTGTCGGGGGCTGTGGGCTGACCTCATCGGATTCAGGGAAAGCATGAAAAACTACAGAATTTGTTTGCTGAGCAATGATTTCTTAATCATTTGACCTAAAAGATAATTTTGTCTTCATATATAAGTCCAAATTTTTCTTGAATAATTACCAAAATGCCTCTATGGCTAAAATTGACATTTTTATCTCAAATCTTTTAATTCTAAATTTACCCCTCTAAGGTTTAAGCTCAACCCAAGTATTTTTAATCCAAAATTAATTCAAAATAAATTCCCAAGAGTTTTCATAAGTCCACAACTGACTTTTAATTATAGGGGAAAAAAATCTGAGTTGTTACAATATTTCCCCTTTAGAAAACTTTCGTCCTCGAAAGTGAACTAAGGTAGGAACAGCTCTGGGTAGTGGGCACGCATGTCATCTTCTCTCTTATATGTGGCTTCCTGAACTGACTGACTTTTCCACAAAACTTTTACCAGATAGATCTCGCGGTTCCTCATGACCCTTATGTCTCTGTCTAAAATCTGAACTGGCTTATCCTCAAAGCTCAATTCTTCATTTAACTGTAACGACTCGAGATCAATTATGTGAGAAGGGTCGTGTCATACTGTCTGAATCGAGAACAATGCTGGTGCGACTTCTATTGGTTGGGCGCAAGACCTAATTCAAGAAAGGGTTAGCTATGGTAACCTCTTGCCTCTGTTCAAGTCTCTTTGCGCCATAACTGTATAAAAGGTTACCGACCCTTCTTTGTCGACCTTCGAGTCTAGACTTCCTAATTATCTAGTGCAGGTTGCTTATGATTCCCGCATCTTCCAAAGTGTGCTTGAAAATGATATTCTAATTCGGGCTTCTCCAACTAGGATTGATTCTATCCAAGCTGGACTCAGTACGTGGAGTTTCAGCAAACGCGACGCTGGGAGCACTTGGTGACTTTGTTGTCTTTCTGCGTATTCCTCATCATTTTTTGAAACATAAGACTTTTTCTTGAAGTGTTGTATGCTCATGTTAGAGCTTTTTATAACTTGGAATCAAGCGTTGTATGTTTATGTAAGAGTTTTTTATCACTTGGAATTTTACAACTGAATGTCGATCAATTCTCTACTCTTGCTTACCCCAATTAAAGCTTTGAAGTATTATAAATCAGTAGACTTATAGCTTAAATTTAGAGAGATTTTCGTAAAATGTTAAGACAATCTTTTTTGCTAATACTTGTTAAGCTACATTTTTATTGAAAAACATGTCTCAAATATACTTGGTTCAAGGATGAAAGATCTTATTTTAGTCCATGTCTTCAAGAGTGAGTGCCTTGGCAGGCGACTTTGGTGACCTCGTAACGTCATTTCCAACGCGGCTCAAGGACTTCATTGTTGAACTCTTGTTATCTTTAGCTTGGTTGCACCTCTTCTTTCTTCAAGGAGATCAAACCGATCTGCACTTGCTTGCCATTTTGTTATGTGTCAAAAGACTCAATGCGTGGGAATGGGAGGTCTATCTTGATTGGAGCTGTTGCTTCCGCCCCAAATGCGAAAGAGCAGGGGGGGTCTTGTCTGTTGACATTCAGGGTGTAATGCAATAAGTCCAAAGTACTTATGAAAGCTTTTCCGCCAGCTTTACCTTCAAGTTCTTCATGATTTTCACATACGCCTTTATAATCTCTTGCCTTGAGTATGTGGCCTCGATGGAGTCCAAGCATCTAATAAGAGGTAAAGAGTACCCATTTCTCTATAGTTTGCCGTCTTGCACCACATACTTGAAGGCTTTGTACTTTAGATGTCAAGCTTCTTGATTAGAACAATGTAGGAATGTCGCTTAAGGTAAAGTACCTCTCGAATTAATTTTGTCTTGATTTTCTCCTCTAGGATGAGTGTCAAATCTATTTTTGCCTTAAAGCCCCTTTATGACTGGTGTTAGAGTCGTACCATTAGTGTACCCTTCAACTTGCAGCACCTCGTTGTTGAAGATTGTCATGCACTCCCGTAGAGTCTCATAGCCCATTTGTTTCATAGTTAGTAAATGTACGACCGACTTCTTCTGATCTTGTGCAACCAAGAATTGGGTGACAAAAGCTTTGGCTAGCCCCAGAAATGATGAGATTGATTTTCTTTTGAGTTGCCAAAACTATTTTCTTGCCGATCTTGTGAGCGTAAAAGAGAACACTTGGCACTTAATCTTATCTCAAACTCCATGGACTTCCATCCATGACTGAAACGTGCCTAAGTGTTCCATAGGATCTTTGGACCCGTCGTAAGGTTTTCTCATTGGTAAAACTTCACCAAGATCGATTCCTCTATGATTTCATCAGTGAAAGAAAGATCAACTTGATTGACTAGATTATCCAGGTCGAGTCCTTCTTGGTCCTGTGCTTTCCTCATATTGCCCATTTGGTATTGGAGAATGTGCAAATAAGCTAACCAAGATTGAACTTCAGCTCCATTAGGTACCCTTCTTTCCGTCGCTAGTTGATTATTGTTCACTTAGGACTCCTAAATGCACGGCTAGCTGCTCCTAACTAATTGTGTTCTGGAGTGACCTCCTCCACTTTGGCAGGTTACTTTGTGCACCGAGTGCTTCCTTCTCTAATCAGGGCCTTGGTGGCTGGGGCTTTCCCTCTCGCATGGTCCTAGAAAAAAGGTGTAGGTCTTTCCCCAGCAGCTAGCTCCTTAACAGATGGATATGCCACTACCTCTTATAATGTTTGTTGATTATCAACAATGGCAGTCTGGGTTGGATGTGGTTTTTCAAGTAACTTCATCAACTGATCTAGGTTCTCCGCCATTTCTTGCACTTGTTCTTTAAAGGCTGTAAACCTCGAATCAACTTGCTTTGCTCCTTGCCTAGGATCTCCACCCTCAAGTTTCGGATGCTTCTTGACTGAATCTTGCTCTTGTCTCCTAGCAGCAACTCTCCTTGGAGCATGTTCATTATCCAACTCTCAATCAATAACGTAGTTGCTGTGACTTAGGTTGTTCGTCATCTTGAAAGAAAATTGAAAGGGTATTACTTTACGGGTAGAACAAAAAATCGCCCCTACAGACAATGCCAACAGTTGATACCGAACAATGGTACTCAAGAATCAACATTAATGATTCATTTACCGAGGACGAATTGCCTGCAAAATAATGAAAATTAGGCAAAAAGGTGTGGTGCGAGCCACAGGGCCTCTGATGCCTGAGTTAGTAACATATTTCGAGAGAGTTTACTAACTCAAAAATTGTTCACTTAGCTTAGAGTGTACATAGCACATTGCTAGCGTGTTTCAGCTTGGATTCAAATGAAGAATGACTTAACATTTTATAGTAGTCGAACTTGTAACCTATGCAGCTCACTTAATGGCGGTTTAATTGCCAGACGTTTGTAACGTCAGCCATTAAGCTGAGAATGAATACCGACGTAACCCTTGATTGTTATACCTAAGAGGCGTAACGGTCTTGTCTTTTAGGTTACTAGGACTCGACTAACCTTTATAAGTTCTCACCTCCACGACCAACTTTGTGGTGGCGTGAACCTTCTTGGTGTAACTTTAGGACGTTACCCGTTAGAGGTGCAATGACTTGGGATGTTACTTAGACTCAGTCAACCCTTGCGGGTCCTCACCTCTATGGTTTGCCTTCATAAGGGGGTGTTTGTCTTCGACTGTCCCTTTGGGGATCGGCTTTGGACTCGGTCAACCCTAACCTCCAAAGTTTTCCCCCCTTGAGGTGTCTACCTTTGGGGTAACTTTTCTGACCGTTATCGACAGATCCAGTCATCAATTGGAAGTGGTCAACTTCTATAGGAGTCTAACCTTATGACTTTCCCCTCCTAGGGAGGTGTTCACCTTCGACCATCTCCTCGGGGATCGGCTTTGGACTAGTTAACCTTGACCTCCATGGCATGCCCCTCTTGGGGCTTTAACGTAACTTCTGGCTGCTGTCAGCAGATCAAGCTGTCACTTGGACTCGGTCCAATCCCAAGGAAGTCCTAAACTCCACGGTTTTTTCCCCTTATATGGTGTTCACGTTCAACCGTCCTCTCATGGATTGACTTTGGACTCATTCAACCCTGATCTCCATGGCTTGCCCCCCTTAGGGGCACCTTCACCTTTGGTGTAACTCCTGGCCATTATCGGCGAATCCAATTGTCACTTGGACTCAAGTGGCTCTTATGAGAGTCCTGACCTCCACTGATTTCCCCCTTTGGGAGGGTGTTCGCCTTCGACCGTCCTCTCGGGGATCGACTTTGGACTCGATAAAAAATGACCTCCATGGCTTGCCCCTTTAGAAGTGTCAACGTTTGGCCAACTCTTGGAGGGTAAAGGCTGCAAGGGTCAACCCCCAGAGGATTCGAGCTGCAAGGGCCGACCCTTAGGGGGTCAAGGCCTCCCTTGGTCGACCCATAGGGAGAAGGGTCAAGTCCTCCATTGACCAACCCTCAGAGGGCAGGACTAGCTTGGCTGACCTCCTAGGGGGTCAAGACCTTCCCTGACCGACCCTCAGAAGGTTTGGCCTTGTCCAAGTATTCCAGTATAACCATAGATATATTTTAAAAATATAGAATAAAAAGAAAAGAAAGACCCACCATGATATCATAAAAATACTACAATTTTTTTTTTTTTTTTTTTTTGAGTACACTACAATATGTAATTAAAAGTCAACGAAATATAAATTAAACCAATTTATACGGTCACAACTCCAATCACATTTCTGCTTTGCTATTCATATTTTTATTAGAAAAGGCAGTTGTTGTCTCTTTCCTATATTTAATATTATTTTCAACAGGA
The DNA here is from genome assembly GCA_037832605.1 of Cyclanthera cordifolia. NCBI lineage: Eukaryota > Viridiplantae > Streptophyta > Magnoliopsida > Cucurbitales > Cucurbitaceae > Cyclanthera > Cyclanthera cordifolia. The sequence goes on along the minus strand of JBBMEG010023291.1, from coordinate 15,259 downwards.
AAATAACATTTGACACCATTACGAGTTAGTACCATTGCGAAAAGGATGGGTGGTATGTTGTTAGTAGTAGGTTAAGTTTGGTTGATTGCTTGAAATCTAAGTCAATATCACATATTGGGTTTTGAAAATAGAAGTCAATTCTTTAGTTTGCTCTGCCTATGACATACATTTATTACCAAGTCTAATTTGTCTATTCGTTCTCCGAATAAAGAAACATTATTTTCTTCCATCTCAACTTTTCCTTCCAAATCTTCATAGTTTGAAAGAAAAAAAATTAGTATATATATTTGAATAAAATCTAAAAAAAGTTATTTATGTCATTCATAATTTTCAATAAATAAAATAAATATTAATTATTTGTCTTAATGATAAAAATATGAAATAATTTTGATTAAACAAAATCATCACTTATTTATATATACCTACTTAATTCGTATGTTATCTACAAACAATGTAAACTCTTTTTAAGCTTTATGATTCACTGCGAGCCACATTGTTGATGACTTTGTTCCACAATGGATACGGAGTTGAAGAACGGGCACATAATAAACTGACTTTTGAAAGAAAATCAAAGTGTTTGCTTTCAGTGTCCATGTGGGTTTCTTCTCCTTTTTCTTCAACATCCTCGTTATCAGATTTAGATTTTACCTCTATCTGATTATAATGATCTTTCATGTTTCTCTCTGTTTTTTTTCACTCTTGGATATTTTGGTTTAGATTTGACCTCTATTCTACGTTTATATGTAACATGAAATTGAGTTTAAAATATCGATCCGGGCTCTAAAATTTTTCAGTGAATTTCTTTTGAATTAAACGTCCATTTATTAAGTTTCTTTTGAAATAATCAGATTCAGAATTGAAACACAGAGCCAATATCTGCTTTTGGTTTTCTATTTGTATTTTGTTTAGGAAAATTTGTTTACTTTTTTTTTGTTAAATTAGAAAACATGCCCCCTCAACTTTGGAGTTTTTGGTATCATTGCTTCTTATTGATGCCAAAAAAATGGTCAACTGAAATCAACGGTATAATTTGTTCACCGAGGATAAATTTGCATGCAAAACAACGAAAATTAGGCATACTGGTGTGCTGTGAGCCACATGGTCTTCATGCCTAAGTCAGTAATATATTTTGAGAGAGTTTAGAGAGAGAGCTTTTAGAACTTAGAGCAGCCTACAAAGGGTTGTTAGCGCAGCTCAACTTGTTTCAGCCTAGATTAGCTTGGATTCAAATGGAGGATGTCATGACATTTTATAGCAGTCCGACTCGTAACCATTGCAGCTCACTTAATGATGGCTTAATGGTCAGTCCTTTGTAAAGTCAGCTATTTAACCGAGAATGAATACCGGCGTTACCCCTGAACGTTACACTTGAGAGGTGTAACAGTCTTGTCTTAGGGATTACTTGGACTAGGCCAACCTTCCAGATCCTCACCTTCATGGCCGACCCCTTAAGGGTGTGGACCTTCTTGGTGTAACTTTTGAACGTTACCCTTAAGGGTGCAACGACCTAGGATATTACCTCTAGGGGTTCAAGGCCGCAAGGGCGACCCCTAGGAGGGGTCAGGGTTGTTTCGCCGACCCCCGCGAAGGGTTGGGGTAGTTTGGCCGACTTTTGGGGGTCCTAGCTGACTTTGACCGAACCCTAGGGCCTCTTGAGATTCTTTGGCGGACCCTCGAGCTCTTTCGAGATACTTTGGCTGACCATTTTTTAACTATTTTTCAAAATTTTGGCTGAGTAGGTTCTCGTTTTAGAGTTTCACCTCTTTTTGGCATTTTTTTGGAAATAGGGAGTAAGTAGACTAACTTTTTAGAGTGTCACCGTTTTAGGAATTCTTTTCAAAACTTTGGCCAAGTAGGCTCCATTTGTAGAGACTCACTACTATTTTTCTCTTTTCGGCCAAGTAGGCTGTCTTTTGAGAGACTCACTACCCTTTGGCTCTTCTCGGCCAAGTAGGCTCCCTTTTCATAGACTCCCTACCCTTTGGCTTCTTTCTGCCAAGTAAGCTTCCTTTATAGAAACTCACCACCCTTTAGCACATTTTTTGAAATTTTTGCTAAGTAGGCTTTCTTTTCAAAGACTTACTACATTTAGGCATGTTTTCAAAATTTAGGCTAGGTAGGCCGTGTTAGTGGAGACTCGCCCTCCTTAGCCTCTTCCTTTGACTTTAAGGCTAATTTTCTTTGAACTTAAGGCTAATTAGACTCTCTTTGTAGAGACTTGTCCCTTTTAGCATATTTTCTCGAAATTTTGGATAAGTAGGCTCTCTTTGCGCAGACTTGCCCATTTTTAAGCACTTTTTCGAATATTTGCTTCTTCACATGTACATTCTTGAAATTTTCTCATGGATTCCTCGTCTAAATATGAGGATGAAGTACGCCTCACCTTAGCCTCCTCTTCTCAAAAGAGGATTTGGCATATAGCCTTGGTAGTCAGGTCTGGGTCTGAACTGGTTACATCAATAGTGACTTACCATGACTTAGACAGGCTTAAGGTGAAGTACGTTGTTTCGTCGAATATGACCGTTAGGCTTTCTATTGATAAGAAAGTGTACAGCCAGCCTCTTCTGGGTGCCCTGGAGCTTTATGTCACCATGCTTGAGATAGGGGTTCAACTGCCTCTAATTTCGTCTCTTCAGGATTTCTTGTATATGGCCGAGTTGGTTTCGACGCAGGTGGTTTCCAACACTTTGACCGTGGGCTTTGAAGTCCACAGCTTGCAGGGTATACTAGCTTCGGATGCTTCTTTAGTGCTCGAGATCTTCTTTCCTTGTTTTTAGGCCTCTCACGAAGGGTATGACGAACCTTACTTCCGAGGACTACCCGTTTCATTGTAGTTTTTGGATGATAGGTCTTTTTGCACTTTGCTTCGGCTTCTCACCTTCTTTTAGAGGACTTGCACCATCCACGCTTCTCTTGGTCTTCCATCCTTGATTAACTCATGTGAGACATGGCTCAAGCTCTTAAGGTTCAGCATGTTTCTGAGGTTTTCTTGGCTAACTTTTGGACTTCCGTTAAGGCGTCCCAAAGATCTGCTTCTCGTACTCACTATAAAGACTTATCTATCATAATCCGGCTTCGTTGGGAGTTTGACTTATGCTGCAGGGAAGCTGAAGAATTCCTTCTGCTTGGTCAATTTGGTGAAAGACTATTTTGTCTTTATAACATTGGTGAACAACTCTGATGTGACTGTAATCGGTCGGGCTCCTCCAGCTGACTAATTCTGTCCAAGCCGGACTCAGTTGGCCGAGTTCCCCCAGTTCGAAACTTGATGACTTTGTTGTTTTTTCTGCATTTCTTTTATTTTTTTGAAGTAGAACATTTGTCCAAGTACTTTCCTTATTTTGTTGAGTACTTACTTTTCCTTCAGGTTGTAACTTGGAATTTTTGAATGCTATCTTTTTATTGTTGCTCATTTCTCCTCTTGCTTACCCCCAATTTAATCTTATTGAATTATGATAACATCAATGTACTTGAGCTTAAATTAAGATAACCTATGATATAATGAGAAAAAAAAAACTTTTAATGCTGACATTTATTGGAAACTTGAATTACATTATGAAAATACTTTTTCAAGTGTGTCATATTATAAGGATGAAGGATCTTATTCCAGTCCATACCTTCAAGGTAATGGGTGTTTGGGTAGGCAGCTTTGGTGACCTTGTAAGGTCCTTTCCAATGTGGCCTAGGGACTCCATTGTCGAACTCTTGTTATTTTAAGGTGAGTTGCACCTCTTCTTTCTTCTATGAGATCCAAACTTATCTGCAATTGTAAGTCATTTTGGTTATGCGTCAAAAGACTCAATACACGGAGATGAGAAGTTTATCTCAACTAAAGGTGTGCTTCCACCCTAAATGCCAAAGAGTAGGGGGTCTTCATGTTCTTCGTGCGGTGCGGTGGGTCCACAGTGCTTGTGGGGGCTCTTTTGACTATGACCCTTTCAAGCTTTCGAGCTTGGTCTTGAGGTTCTTCTATAGCAGGATAATGTTGGAGTGTCATTCGGGGTAAAGTATTTCCTGACTAGACTTTTCTTCATTATCTTCTCTATGAGGGGTGTCAAATCTATTCTTCATGATTGACTTTTCCCCAGGTACTATCTTTGGGACAGCCTCACGTGAGACCAATTTCTCTTTTATAATCTTTTATCCCAATTTTGTTTGTGGTCTTGGTTGACATTGAGTCAGCAGATCATAATTGTCGGGTCTACCCCCTTCATGTAGTAGGCTATCCAAGCAAAGATGTCTGCATTCTTTCTCAAGAACGTTATGAAACTCTCTCTTTGCTCTAAGTCTAGGCCGATATTAATGATAACCACTTGGGCGCTCAGCAAGAGTATAGCCTCTAATCTCTCTACAGTTTCTTCCCAGTCTCGTTCAACTTATCTAGGAGGAGTACTCAAGCCTATTTCTAAGGATTGACTTTTCCTCGGTGGTATCTTTCGGACAACCTTTTTTAGGATAAATTCTCTTCCATAGCTCTTGTTGGTTCTGCCTTCTGCAAGTTCTCATTTGATGGTATAGATCTCTTAAGGTGGTGGTGAATTTTCGCCTTTCCTCTTTTTATTATAAGACTTGGGCTCTATGTCACATTCTTCAACATACTCTTTAGGTATCCTCTTCAGATAAGGGACTTTATCGTCCTTTTTAGGTAATGACAGTCTGAGGTTGTATGACCGCGACCTTTGTGAAATATGCAATATTTACCCTTATTTCGCTTGTCAGCTCTTGTCTTGATTTTTTTCATGTCGTATCAGCATCTCTTTGTCCTGGATCTCCATTAGGATCTGGTCCACATGTACTACAGTCGGAGTGTACTTTTCGAACTGGTTGGTAGGTACCTTCTTTTGGTCATACTTCTCCTTCCGCTTGCGTGATTCCTTCTAGTTGGATTCTCGCTGGGTATTCGCCTTTTCGCATTCTATGACGCAGGAATTCCTTCAGTGTTCCCTTGGGGACTTACCAGCTCTCTAACACTCATGTATTTTTGTGTTCAAGTGAGCAACTCCACATATGCAAGTGATGCTCTCTTTCCTTATAACCATAGGAACTTTTCGTCTTTAAGTTCCTATGATTGCTATTAGAGTTGTATCGTTGGTGTATCATTCAACTTGCAGTGCCTTATTGTTGAAGCGTGTCATGTACTCTCGTAGGGTCTCATGGCTTCTTTGTCTCACAGTCAGTAAATGTGTGATCGACTTCTTTTGATCTCGTCCTCTCAAGAATTTCGTGATGAAGGCTCTAGCTAGCTCCAAGAATGACGAGATTGACTTTCTTTTGGTTCACCTAAACCACATTCTCGCTAATCCTGCGAGAGAATGCCCTACATTTAATCGCGTCTCAGACTCCATATAATTCCATCAATGATCGAAACGTGTCTAAGTGCTATACAAGATCCTTGGACCCGTCGTAAGACTTTATTGTTGGCCGCTTAAACTTTGCCGGAACTGGTTCCTCCATGATCTCATTGGTGAAATCAGTATCAACTTGATCAACTAAATTGTCCAGGTCGAACCTTTTTGGTCTTGTGCTTTCTTCATATCATCCAAGTGGTCTTGGAGAATGCATAACTGAGCTAATCTTGGTTGGTCTTCAGCTCCATTAGGCACCCCCCCCCCCTTTTTTGTTGTTGGTTGATCGCTGCTCTTTGGTTCGCTCATAAGTCTGATCTTGTTACACGGGCACTTAGGACTTCTGGATGTTGAGTACAGGTTCTTTGTAGGTTGCTACACTGCTAGCTGCTCCTAATTAAATGAGGTATGGAACGACTTCCTCCTCTTCTAGAGGCTACTTGGTGCACCAAGTGCTCTCTTCTTCGATCGTTACCCCCAATCAGGGGTGTCGGGAAGGAACCTCTCTAGAAGCCTTAGTGGTTGTGACAGGTGATGAACTGAACATGAGATGACTTGAACTGGCCTTCCATTGAAAGTAAAATTGCCATAGATCGCGATTCTTCGTCTTATCTTCTTGTGGATTCATCATTGCATCCTTAGTCTTTTTTTTCGGCCCAGACTTTTCGACTCTTGATGTGAAGATGCAAGACTTTATGAGAGCCGTGAACACTTTTTTTCTAATGAATATGAGTAGGCCTACCTATCTGATGTTGCCTGCTTTTAGGGCCTGCTTTAGGGCTAGCCACACCAACCCTAGTTCGTAGCTTGGGGGGCTTCAAGCGGAACTGAGCTTCTCACTAAAAGAATCGTCAGGGCTTTCCCTTTTACAAGTCCTGCACCAAGGGTGTAGATCTTTCCGCAGCGGCTTGCTCCCTGATAAGTGGATGTGCCACTACCTCCTGTGGTGCTTGCTTGTTCTTGGCAATGGCAGCCTGGCTTAGATGGTGTTGTTCAAGTAACTTCATCAACCAACCTAGCTTCTCCGCCATTTCTTGCACTTTTTCTTTCAAGGTTGTGAACCTCGGATCAACTTGCTCTGCTTCTTGCATAGGCTCCTCATCCGCAGGTTTCGGGTTATTCTCAATTGGATCTCGGTTTTTTCTTCTGGCAGCAACTCTTCTTGGAGCATGTTCTTTGTCTAACTCTGCATCGACGACGTGATTCTGACATAGGTTATTCGTCATCTTGAAAGAAAAACGAAAAATTCTTATTTTTTGAGTAGAACACAAAATCGTCCCCACAGATGGCCCAACTGTTAATGCCAAAAAAAGTTAATTGAAATTAACGGTACAATTTATTTACCGAGGACAAAGTTTCCTGGAAAACAGCGAAAATTAGGCATACATGTGTGGTGTGAGCCACAGAGCCTCTGATACCTAAGTCAGTAATATATTTTGAGAGAGTTTAGAAAGAGAGTTTTTAGAACATAGAGCACCTTACAAGGGGTTGTTATCGTATCTCAACTTGTTTCAACCTAGATTAGCTTGGATTCAAATAGAGGATGACATGACATTTTATAACAGTCAGACTCGTAACCGTTGCAGCTCACTTAATGGTGGCTTAATGGTCTGTCCTTTGTAATGTCAACCATTAAGCCGAGAATGAATACCGGTGTAACCTTTAATCGTTACACTTAAGAGGTGTAACAGTCTTGTCTCGTGAATTACTTGGACTCAGCCAACATTTGCAGGTCTTCATCTTCATGGCCGACCCCTTAAGGGTATGGGCCTTTTCGGTGTAACTCCTAAACTTTACCCCTTAGGAGTGCAAAGACCTAGGAAATTTTTTATCTTTTAGGAAAAATTGTATCGAATGAGCTTTTCTTATACAATAAGTACAAAGATAAATAAATTTTAAAATATTTGTATAATGGTCATTATTACATTTTAATACTATAGTATAAATATTATATTATAAGATAGAATGAGACAATATTTATGTATATAATGAGTATTTGTTTTGTTTTTTTTACTTATCATATTTATAATTATTTTATAGATTTGAGTGGTTTGATAAGTTTTTTGGGTTTTCTCAACTCTCTGAGTGCAGGATTATGAAAGGCAGGTATTTTGCGCATTCATCTTTTGAAGAAGCGGTAATCAAACCAAATTCCTCATATGTGTGGCGTAGGTTGATGTGGGGTTGTAAACTATTGAAAAGAGGAATCATAATCCAAATTGGTGATGGTATGCTTATAAAGGTGTTTGATAAACCTTGGTTAAGAAGGGAAACAATCTTTAAGATTATCACTCCCCCAACTACCTTTACGTTTAACCTGAGAGTTTATGACCTAATGACTTCATCAGGCCATTGAGATATTAATAGCTCAGGGAGATCTTTTGGGAGGATGATATACAAGCTATCTTGACTACCCCAGTTTGTTCGATGAGAATTTTAGATACGTGGATATGACATTATACTAGAATCGAGGACTTTACAGTAAGAAGTGCATACAAGATCTGGGTGAATTTAAGGTATCCTTCTTCTCTGTCCATGGACTCTTCATTCAAAAAGTGGTGGAAGCTCCTATCGGGATTTTCAATTTCGTTGAAAATTAAAATCTTTATATGGCATCTAATTCATAATGTGATTCCTCTAAACATAGCACTATGGCAGAAAAATATTGTAAAGGAAGTAAGTGGTAATACCTATGGCAAAGCTGAGACGGCATCCCATACACTTCTTTGGTGTAAGGAAGGTATACAATTATGGGGGTGTTATTAATGTCAAAGTTTGTCTCTACCATTCGACCCGGCCCCCTGATTGATTGCTTTTTTGTCCTTTTAAACCGTTTGAACAACACTGAGCTAAAAGTGTTTTGTATTACTTGCTGGTTGTGGTGGAACAATCGTAATAAAGGCTTGCAGGGTTTGCCAATTCTGAAATCTGAGGACCAAGCAGTTTGGATTTTATACTATCACAAGCAATTCAACCAGCCCCATCCAATCCTAGCTCTGTGTCGTCGGGTCGGTGAAGATTGGGTGGGTGCCTCCTGCGGACGATTTTCTGAAGTTAAATGTTGATGCCGCAGTATCACACTCTTCGTCTGGTTTCGACTTTGTGTTACGAGACAGAGATGGAAACGTATAGATTGTTGTTGCTATTCACTTTGTCAAACGGCTGGATTCTTTCATCGCAAAAGCAGAAGTAGCACTTTATGCTCTTTGGTACTTCGGTCCAAGGAGTTACAAAGAATTAATCATTGAGTGGGATCGCAAAGAGCTTGTTGCCCAGTTGATTAACCCCCTCCCCCCCCCCCCCCTCTCCAGATCTCCAATGTGGGTTATTATTTCTACTATCAGGGATGCAAGCTCTTCCTTCCTAGAGGTAAGATTCCAACACTTCCCTAGGTTAACAAATACGATAACTCATGAGCTCGCAGCTTTCTCTATCAAGGTTCAGTCCAATAATTTGTGGTTCTTGGAGTCCCCTGAGTGGCTTCAATCTTTTTTTTTTCTTTTAATAAGATTTCTTGTCAACTAATTAATGATATTCTGCATTTTTGTCTCAAAAACAACATTAGGTTTTCTTTGTCTCTGTCAAAGCTTTTATCACATGGATATAAGTACTTTAAAAAAAACACATAAAATAACCAACATCATATCATAGAATACTCTACCACATGTTTTTTTTTTTTTTTTGAATAAAAAGTAGGGGAGATGACCACAAACCTTATGTAGAAGTGATAAAAAAGGATTTGAACTATTGATCGAAGCATTATCCCTCTGATGATAATGGGTCTTTCACATTGTTTGTCCCACCAAGCCTTTGGCTAACATATTTGATCTCTTTTAGACGGGTACGACTCTCTCACGACATGTTTGCTCAAGACATTCCCAAGTTCAAAGAGTCGACTTCTCCCAACTTCACATTGACACACAATTGTCCTGCAGCAATGGCATTCTTGACACAGATGCATTGTCTTCATTTCAACCATCGGGTCTTTCTGACCCCACCAACTGCTCACAAACGTAGGCTCTAATACCAAATGTCACAGTCGCTCTCTTCGACTCGTGCTACGCCATGATCTCACACTCGTCATGGCCAGCCTTAGAGGGGAATTTAAGCCCCAAACTCGGATCGCCCTTACTTTGTGGCACGTCGGGTTGTTAAGTAAGGTTCTCAAGGCCTCGACTATGCTTCATCAAATACGTAGCGAAATTATCTTGGTCATGCTTATATGTTTGCACATGCACTTATTCGCCCCACGGGAATCCAACGTGAGATGGCAGGTCGCCTCTTAGATATATGTGGCAACCTCTATCCCATGGGCAAGGGTGCCGTGCCGTCCGTCACTATCCCCAGATTTCTATTCCCGAAGGAAGCCGCCCAAGACACTCGTCTTGCAAGCGCTCGCCCACACCACGACACACGCATGTGCCATGAGGTAGCTCACTTAGGCCACAAGGGCCATGGATGGTGGAGAGCTGACACCATGCCTCCCCCTATGGTAAATCATGGACCATTTTCAGTATTCCACCAATGCATATCTTTTTGGCGATGAATCATACGCCAGCCTAGAGCGTCCGTCAAGTATCCAATTGACACCAAATTTGGCGAGCTTACATCTTAGCTTCATACGAACTTAACTCCAAAGCCGCTCGTCAAAACTTCATCTCGAACCTTGACAGCGATGGCTCAGGCCTCATCGTGCCCCCACTAAGCCTTGACACTGACACCTTGACACCATCGTGGCTTTCCTTTCTGATGCATCCAACTGACATTATTGAACACTCTTGTTGGTGTGATGGATGATGTAACGTCCTCCTCGGTCACATCACGGCTTGTCAAGACGTGAGTCGTCATAGCATATTCTATGACTCTGACACTATGCTCGGTTTGACTCTACGACATGTAATTATTATTATTATTATTATTATTTTGAGTACAAATTAGGGGAGGGGGATCAGCCTTACATAGAGAGCACTACTAGTTTCAAATAAATTGAGAGCCAAATATCAATTTTTAAGATTGAATCTATGACGCTGGTGTTGAACTAGATTAACACAAAACAATCATATTAATTAGAAACCACCAAAATATACATTAAACCAATATATATGGTCTAACTGCCATCACATTTCTGCTTTTCTATTCATATTATTATGAGAAAAGGCAGTTGTTGCCTCTTTCCTATATTTAATATTAATTTCAATAGGAAAGTGACATTTAACACCATTTTTAACTTCATCCTTAACTATCAGCAATTAATCAATTCCTTAGTTTGCTCCACCTATCTCATGCATATATTATCAAGTATATTTTGTCTTTTCTGCAAATAAAGAAATATTATTTCCTTCCATCTCAGCTTTTCATTTTTTTTCTCTAATTTACTCTTTATAATTTAAAAAATTAAAATTTTATTTATTTATTTTGTTAAAACTTAAAATGATTATTTATATCATTCAAATTTTTTTGTAAATGAAATAAATAAAAATTAATAATTTATGTCTTTCTCATACAAATGTCATCTAAATAATTAATTAGATAAAAAAAATATAACTCATATAATATAAATTACATTAATGTACTAAATCGGGATACCGACATATGAAAGTTTTTATAAAAATATATGAACTACATTTTATATTTTTTCAAATAATATTAATTAAATGTTATGTTTTTTAAAATTATATGTACTAAATTAAAGATTTTTAAATTATATAGCTTAACTTGCATGAAAGGACGAAAAACGAAATTAATTTGGTCTATTAACTATTATTATTAATTTGGTTCATCTTCATCATCTTGTTTTCCTCCTTTAACCTCTTATCTCTTCTATTGTCTTTTTAGAATTCATAACAATTCCATGTTATTCTTAAATCATAGAACATAATTCTTGTCTCCCTTGAATTTCACTTCAAATTTCCAAATTGTAAACTCTCTTATGGCTTTGGCCGTCGACGACCCTTTTAACGACATAGCTCTCTCCGATTGCAGCACCTCCGCCAACAACTCCGACGACGCCTACAACCTCGCCGAAAACTTAAACTACTGGTCACCGGTCGTCGATTGGGAGACCTTCCCACGCACCCATGACGACTTCCACGACCTCTTCGACTCCATGATCGCCGTCGACGCTATGCAACAGGCGCCGGAGGTCGACGGCCGGAGCAACTTCACCTCTGGCTTCAGTCCGTCGGAGGAAGAAGAAGAATATGAGGCGAAAACAGAGGAGTTTACAGGGCTCCGGCTCTACCACCTCCTCACGGCGGCCGCTGATGCCATATTTGGCGTCCACAAGAGCCGCGATTTGGCTCACGTGATATTGTTACGGCTCGACGAATTGGTTTCCCCTTCACACGGGACTAACCTCGAACGCCTCACCGCTTATTACGCCCAAGCTTTACAGAGGATTCTCGATTGCGCCGCCGTATATGCCGGCGCCGGCGGTAGTCCGAATAAACACCTGCACCATCATCTCCAGCGCGACGATTATACTCCGGCTGACGTTCTTGGCGCATTTCAATTGCTGCAGGAGATGTCCCCTTATGTGAAATTCGGCCATTTCACTGCAAATCAGGCGATTCTCGAGGCAGTGGCCGGCGAGCGGAGAGTTCACATAGTTGATTACGATATAATGGAGGGGATTCAATGGGCGTCGTTGATGCAAGCTTTTGTGTCGAGAAACGACGGCCCACCGCCGCCCCATCTGAGAATCACTGCCATTTCTAGAGGCGGCGGCGGTGTCACTTGCCGGAGATTGATTGGGACGGTGCAGGAAACCGGCCGGCGATTGGTGGCGTTTGCGGCTTCAATTGGCCAGCCATTTTCGTTTCACCACTGTAAATTGGATTCAGATGAGATTTTTCGTTCTTCTGGGTTGAAATTGGTAAGAGGAGAAGCGTTGATTGTGAACTGTATGCTTCATCTGCCACATTTCAGTTACCGTTCGCCGGAATCCATCGCCTCTTTTCTCTCCGGCGCCAATACGTTGAATCCGAGACTCCTGACTTTGGTCGAAGAGGAAATCGGACATGGAGCCACCATGGACGGCGATTACAAGGTCCAATTCCTCGATTCCTTGGAGCGCTACTCAGCGATTTATGATTCTCTCGAAGCAGGGCTTCCGATGAAAAACAGAGCAAGGGCATTGGTGGAGAGAGTTTTCCTCGGGCCGAGAATCTCCGCCACCGTAACCCGAATCGGACAGCCACGTACGGCGGCAGATACAAACTCCTCATGGGGAGATCGATCGGAGAAGATGGGATTCAAGGCGGCACCGATCAGCTTTGCGAATCACTGCCAAGCCAGATTGTTGGTGGATTTGTTCAACGATGGATACAGAGTTGAAGAACTGGCAAACAATAAGCTGACTTTGGGATGGAAATCAAAGCGTTTGCTTTCAGCTTCCATTTGGGTTTCTTCTCCTTCTTCATCATCATCCTCTTTATCACATTCCGATTAGATCTCTATCTGTTCATGTTTCTCTCTGTTTTTTTTTTTTTTCACTTTTGGATAATATTTGTTTTGATTCTACGTTTAAATCTAACATGAAATTGAATTAAAAGAATCGGAGCTCTGAAGTTATAATGTGAATTTCTTTTGAACTAAACATCAATTATTAATCTTCTTTTGAAATAATCAGATTCAGAGTTGAAAACAGAGCCAGTCCCGTTTAGGGGACTGTTGTTTTCGGTTTTCTGTTCTGTAGTTTGTTTACGGAAATCTGTTCAATATCTTAAAAAAAAAATAAATAATAAAAATCGGTTAAATTATGATGTGTACGTGTTTTGTTTTGTTGTGTTGTGATGTGTATTTATAAACCAATGAATTACAATTAATTAGAAGTGTTTGTTTTAAGTTTAAATAATATTCAACAATGCTTTGTTTTTTTTCCCTATCTTTGTCCGAATATTTGTTTTTAATGTAGAGATGTGGACATGAATAAAAACAAACAAGAACACCATCTCTGAATCAATGTTAATTAATTAGTGGATTTTCAAATATTTTAATATAGATTGGTTGGATTTATCTTTTATCATTATCATTATCATTAATTATTGTTTAACAAGAGTAGTTATTAAACATACATACCATGAAGTTTTTTTTTTTTTTTTTTTTTTGTATATTTTTACATTTTTAAATTTTGAATTTAAAATCTTTTTACGCTAAAATTACAAACTGAGATTATGGAAGGCTTAAAAATTCTGAACTTTGAGTATTCAAAAAAAATAAAATAAAAAAAATAAAATCTGAACTTTGACATATCAATTTTTGGTCAAACATTTATAAACATCTGGACAGTTTTGAAATATTTGTGCATGGTAACGTAATTATATTTTGTAAAGAAGCTTATGATATTGTTATAAATACAAATTTTCGCTCTTTCAGTTATACTATTAGGAAAAGGTTATCAGTTAATTATTTAGTTTAACAAATAATATTTACTGGTTTGATAAATTCATTAAAAAAAATCACTCAAAACATTTAGTAAATTTTGAATAAAAAAAAAAAAAAAAAGTTACATTGTCATTTTTGTGATTGACTTTCATGTTTGTTCTATTTTAATTGTTGGACTTTCAAATGTCAAATCATAGTCACTAGATTTTTATAGAGTAAATTATAAATTTGGTTTCTATGTGTTATGTGAATGAACACTCACCAAATCTTTCTCTTCACTATGATTTCAAGGGAGTTAGAGTTTAGTCCTTATAGTTTAAAAAACTAAATTTTAGTCTCTACGGTTTGAGGAAATATATAATTTAGCCGCTATAGTTTGAAGAAATATAGAACTTAGTTCCTATAGTTTGAAAAAAATAGAATTAGTTTCTATAGTTTGATAAAACATAAAAAGTAGTCCATATTATTCGAAATCGTAGGCGAATTAAGTATGTACAAGTAACTTCTAATATATGATTTTTTTTTTTTTTTTGTCTAATCCATTTTACTTGTCTCACACTTTCATCATTAAACACATAAATAACTAATATCAACATATTTTACTAACCAACCATTACAAACGACATAAACTAGTAGATTTCTTAAAATCATAGAGACATAAGTCTACATTTTTAAATCATAGGAACTAAGCTCTACCTATGTTGAAACTACGACGATCATTTTTTTATTTGTTTAAGGGCACGTTCAACACTCCTCATAAGTTAACCCGAATTATTTAACCCTCCTTAAACTCTCTTTAGTATAAGAGTAAACTTAAGACGGTTTAGTGAAATTCGGTTTAAATTCTTGCACGAAATCCTATGTAAAACCGGAGATGAAACACATTTTTTCTCCCTCAAATTTCAGTCGATTTTCCTTTCTTTCCTGTGCAATTGGTTTCTTCACTTCTCTCCGTGTTTTTTTTCTTGTTCTGAATGATTTCTCCTCTTTCTTTATTTAAATAATTTCCTCTCACCTACTCGTTATTGAAGAGTTTTAGTTGATTTCATGGGAGCCACTCCCCTCTTACCCTTGAGAGATTATTGAGACTGCAAAAAATGTAAGAAATTTAGGAAGGAAAAGTAAAGTGATGCGACATAAATGGAAGGTGAGAATAACAATTTTTTCGATGACAGAGGGTTGTTCAGAGAAAATTATGGATTCATTAGAGGTTTCCCAATGTTATGTGAATGAAATCAAATTACTCAATACATCTCACATGGTGTGAGGTCTTTAAGCAAAGCATTTCAAGGCTGACCTAAACTACCAACAGCTCAGAGACAGCAAATGTTTGAATAGCTTTAACAGATTTAGGTAACAAGCTTCTAACCACCTAAAGTTCTAACCACCTATGGCTCTACCTAAAGCTTGTATAAATCCTACATATATTTACAGTTTAGAGTGTAGTAGAGACATATAGATATATGTATGTAAATGATGAACATAAATAAGAGAAAACCTGGTATTCTCGTGGACGTAGGCTAGATTGG
>JBBMEG010023259.1:0-25266 GCA_037832605.1 Cyclanthera cordifolia | reverse complement strand
TCATAATTCTAATAAAATAATAATAATAATAATAATAGTCCTACTTGCACATAATTCATAATCATGCATAAGCACTGTCAAAAAAAGAAAAAAAATCAATCAGGGACAATATAATTTAGTTAATTTATAGTACTTATAAACAAAACAAAAGAGTTAAATAAAATAATTGGTTGTGCCAATCAATTATAGTGGTATCATAGTACACCCAAAGATTATGAGATCATGAATTTGAGTCTCTCAATTCATACTTTAATAACTATAGATAAAAATATTTTCAAAATTCATATACATTTGTAATTATTTTAAAGTTAAGACCTTCAAATGAAGACGTCTCAAAAATCTCAATAGTATTTCAACGAAGTTGCCTAACACCTTATCATATCTTGGAAAAGAGGTGAACAACGATTAGCAAATTAATTAAATGTCCTGGCCATTAGCTCTATCGAGAAATCTAACCTGATTTCTCTCAAATTCCAACTAAAATCAGAATAGCAAATGAGATGAACAAACAAGAGATGAGTGACATATAAAATTAAAGTGGTTCGAGAACTAGCCCTACCTCCACTATTCAAATTGCAAAGAGGATTCTCATTCAAAATTGCCAAACTTCAGAGGCACAAATGGTAACAATCTAATTCTCTCTAAAGGTATGTTTAGTGTTGTAGTAAGTGTTGGGAAGAGAAGGGAAGAGATCTCTTCTCATTGTTTGACCCACCGACTTCCATCATATATATCAATCACTAATTTATTCTTACTTTTCTTCATTTATCCTTTCTTTTCTATTTTCTTCCCTTCTCTTTTTTTCCCTTCCCGCCGTAGCCGAACATGCCAAAAAAAAAAAAAAAAAGAAATCCTAATGTGAGCTTATATAATGCTCTACAAAACAAACTCCCATTAGACTCCAGAAAAATCTGGACCAGAACTTTACTCAGCATAAGAAAAGCAAAGGTCGTCAAAACCTCGAAATTATCACAACTTAAGCAGAGCAATGAACTAAATTCACCAATGACAACCAAAATCTGTTCTCACATACGATGTCTGTCAAACTTAACATTGAAATAATAACAAATAAGATTTAAATCAAAACGTTGCCAAATAATATGGAACTCAACCAATGGGAGCACTACTACAAACTGGGAATAGATGTCAGACACATGCCCAACATCTATACGAGTGACGCGATAACCTTTCCATGTGAGACACAAAAGATGTCGTTGCCAAATAACATGTCTGGCATCTATTAGAACTTTTGTGTCTCGCATCTTTTTGCCCGACATGAAGAATACAAATTTTTTTTTTAAGTATAATTTTTAGCCATTTCATAATACGTTTTCAATAACGGAAAACTCGTCGATTATTTAATGCCAATAATCTTTGGTGTCTAATATATAATCTTTTTTTATTTTAGAAAAAAAACCTAATTTTAACCTCTAAATATGGATGCAACTTTTAACTTATTTCCCTCTCTTCTAAAGTGAATTTAAGTTAAATAAGATGAACATACTATCACAATGGAACTCCGTCCCTCTAGAAATTACACTATTGTATTAGTAAAATGATCAATCTTATAAATATACAATTCAATTCAAGTAAGCGCTAACTACACAAAATGTACACTAATTATCTGGTAAAGGACTACCGATGTAGTTGACCCACTCAAACACAATCGAGATGGCCAAAAAAAGAAGCTAAGATAAGCCATAAACTTTGCTTACACATTTTCACTGTTTTCCAATATAATAAAAATTTGTATCCAGAGTCTTTTATCTTTGAAAAAGCTCGAGTTTGTAGTTGTTGAGTGGCTTGTGAGGTACACATGGTATACACCTCTCGATATTAGCCCGGTTGTTTCGTCAATGACCATTCCTCTCTAGTGATAACATTGCAGGTAGGTATTGATCATTGCCACACTAGAAGATCTTGTTCATGAATGATTTTCTTAATGTTTCATTTTCCTAAAACAAAATATAATAAATAACGATCAATTTTAATTCTAAAATTGCATTAGTCAAATAAATAATACTAAACATGTTAATAATAAGATTATATATTTAAGCCAAAGCATTAGATATAAGGGAGTTTACCTAATTAAACTCTGGCATGGGTGAATTAACAAATTTTCTTGTTGACACAAACATCCTACTTATAGTCATGATAAACAATGCAAAAGTAGGATGCAACCATGGAAGTTGTAAAGTTTACAAACACATAATCCTTATTCGACACTTTTCTTGCATACCTGGACCTCCTTCAAATGATAGTAAGACAATCACAATCAACTATGCATAATATATAAACAAAAACAACAATCGAGGATCAGGGACATGTCTAAAATATTAAAACCACAACAAATAAAGGAGTTACAAACTTAAATATTCTACTTGAAATCCATAAGCAAATAACAAAAACATATTCACAATCACAAAAATCAAATCAAGGAGCCATTTGCTTTTAATCAATTGATAGTATCTATTAAGCAACTGAAGAAGCTCTCGTCACCACATATGAACAAGGACAAAAATAGTTGAATATCGTAACTACAAATCATAAACATTATTGAAGACACACACATTCAATTACATATTGAAGTATTTCTAAATAACAGGACAATAAAGATAGAAACAAAAGAAAGTGCAGCAAAAATGTATAAAATGTAAAATTGCAAAACTAATGAAATTTTCATTGCAAGAAACTAATAACCCACCTAACTTGAGAAATGAAAAATTCATGTCATATGAACCTCAAAATGTATAAACTAAACATACTAAAAACTAGAATTCCTAGAACATAAAGTGTATAAACTAAAAAATCATAGTCATATGAACCACAAAAAAAAAATCACAAAATATAAAATTTGAAATCATAAAATGTAAAATTGATCATAAAAAGAGAGAACTGAGCAACAATGAAGCAAGAAAAAATTGAAACCGGCACACTCAGGGTTAATGTGGAGCAAGAGCAAAAAAAAATGAAAATTTAGCTGATCTTGCCAAAAATGAAAGCTTTTGAGCTCAAAAATCTCAAATTTGACAACAAAATGAAAGAAAAAGAAGCAAGAACAAAAATGCAACAAAACCCACATAAGAAAGAGGCAGCTAAAAAACTTGAAGAAATGGGTATAAAAACTTGAAGATATTGGTTGATGAAATTGGAGGACAAAACAAGAGAGAGCAACATTGGAGAACCGGGGGGAGTATTGGGTTTCTCGAATTGGATGAAAAAGATTTAAAAATAAGGGAGAAGCAAGAAGGAAAAATTAAATAAAATCTTAAATATTTCAAATAACTCAAGTTAGATGAACTAGGCAAATGGTGAAATAAGTTTATAATATTTCAAACGCCCAAGTCAAATGAACCGAAATATATAGAAACTACAAATTAATGAAATTTCTAAATTACAAAAATTATAACCATAAGAAATCCTATTCATATGAACCACGATAAAATCACAAAAATAGAAAATGTAAAATCATAAAATGGTAAAATGGTAAAATGGTAAAATAGATCGTATGAACCATAAAAAATTCCAAAATATATAATGTAAGAGCACTTACTTTTGAAGTTGATACAAATGAGTTTGAGAAGAAAAGGGGAACTTGAAGTTACATCGTACGTAAAACAATGAAGAGCAGAAAATGAAAAAAACTCCTAGGTTTAAGGCTACCCAACGAAAATGAAGTTAAAACAAAATGTGCAACACCCTCCAAAGATTTCAAGCTCGAAAATGTGAAGAAAAGAGAAAAATTAGGTAGAGAGTTTTTTTGGGCTGAGAACACAAGGTGAGTAACAATGGAAAAAATGGGAGGAAAGGTTTGTCTCGGGTTTGAGAAAATCAATGAAGAGAGAAAATAAGTAGGAATAGATGTTGAACACTTTTGATGTCGAGCTGCCTGTCATCTTTTGGCCCCACATCTAATCTTTTTTTGACATCATTTTGAGAAATTAATAGGAATCGATATAAGACACTTTTGATGTTGGGTTGCCCGACATCTATTAGCCCGACATTTTTTTTCTCGACATTATTTTAGTTCGTCATCTAAAGCTTCGTGTTTTTATTTTTAATTTTAACCAGACATCTATCTTGAAATTTTAGTAGTGGAGAAATCGAAATAAACTAACTCTTTATTGGTAATACATATAAAAATGACCCTTAAAACTAAGCGTTTAACAAACTTGAATGCTCAAAACCTTGCATCACAATATATCTAACCACAAACAACCAAGTCACTACTAAACCAAAATCACAAACTGTATAACATCAAACTCACAAACAATAGAACTGCACACAATGCTCTCACATACAACAAATCTCTTCCATATGAAACATGAAAGAGTCTAAAGGCTTATAAACTTGCCACAAAGACTTTATGCAATAGAAGTCCTTAAATGAGGTTCCATGGATGAACAGGAATGGAGAAAAAAATATCTATCCCCTCTTCTAGTATGTAACCATAAGCAAACAAATTTGCATCAAAATAAGAGTATACAATATCCTTTAGGTTAGACTTAACCACAGACAACCATTCACAATCAACATGGTCACAAATAACAAAGTTCTAAGGGAGTCTCAAAATTCAAATCAACCAAAAGATAAATGCTAATTTTCAACGTCAATTTTTTTTTTTTTTTTCAAATTGACCCTTACAAGAACAACTTTTGGCAAATAGAGCCTCATAATCCTTCTTCTCAATTTTCATCTCTAATTCCATTGATCTCAAAGATTCCATGACTAATCTAAGGATAACAAATTTTTTTCATACTTAATGACTACCTTAAAATTCTTTGTAATTTTTGGATAACAAACTTATAAGAATCAAGCTTCTTTCCAGAATTAAATTAAACAAATTCTTGAAATAAACCAAAATGACCCTAATCTCAAACTTTCAAAGCCTAAAATTTCACTGGCCATCGAATTTATCCAATTCAAATTTGTCGAAGATCTCAAAAAATTAAAGTTTTCATCAAATTCTAGAGATTAACACTGATTAGATCAAACGAGCTCCAAATTTATCAAAAATAATCATAATAACTTCAACTACTCACAATTTACCTAAAATCACAAAGCTAAATGCAGTCTCAAATTTTCCCTAAACAAAGTTGATTTCTCTCAAATTCAAACCAAAATCAAAATAACAAATAAGATGAACAAACAATTAAAGAATGAGATAGAGGAGAGAAGAACAATGATAAACCGAATTAAAGTGGTTCAGGAACTAGCCCTACAACATCCACTATCCAAATTGCAGAGATGATTCTCATATTCAAAATTATTAAACTTTAGAGGCACAAATGGTGGTCATCTAATTCTCTCTCAATGAATAAGAAACCCTAATTTGATCTTGTATAATGCTCTACACACTCTCAATTTTTAATAAAACCCTAACCAAAATTCACCCATGGTAAATACAATTTAACCAATGGTTAAGTGAAATATGATTCATAATTCACAAGCTCCTCGGTGGTCTTTGATCTTTTAGGGGAGGTTGACAGGCGCAAAGGCTTCATTCAATTTTGGTATGGTAAAGAGAAGACAGTGGTATTGGAAATACAAATAAAGTATTGCCCTAAATCGGTTAATTAACGGAGTAGATCATGAGCTTATAAGGGAGGACAAACACCCCGACTAGTATGAAGTCTTTTGAATGAAACAAAAAACAAAATCATTATAAGGATTTATCAGAAAAAATTCATGAAACTCAAATGCATATGTCATAAAATGATAGGGATCCTCATCCCACACTCTTTGGGACTATACTATCAAATAATGCTTATTCTTGGAATACTTAATTAAGTATAATATAATCTATTCAAAGGTTACAATAGTGCTTCCATCTCTTAATTGGAGTGTTGTATTTTTTTTTTTTTTCCTTTTTACTTATATGCTAGCTTCTTCAATACACACTTTTTTTTAGTGAAATATCTATTTTTGACAAGAAAATAATTAATAGCATAAATAAAAAGATCATGGTTTCAGATTATATACCTTAATTATGGTCTAACTCAACTGTTAGTGCCAAAAAATGGTCAACTGGAATCCACAGTAGAGATTTATTTACCGAGGATGAATTTGTCTGCAAAACAACGAAAATTAGGCACTAGTGTGGTGTGAGACACATGACTTCCAATGTCTAAGTCAATAATGTATTTAAGGAAAGTTTAGAGAGAGCTTGAGAGCTTAGGATTAGCTTACAAGGATTATGAGCGTATTTCAGCTTAACCCATCCTTTTTTCAAATGAAGGATGACTTTAGCTTTTATATCAATCGGGTAGTGTAACCGCTGCAGCTCATTAATAGTGACTTGTCAGCCGTTTGTAACGGTTACCCTTTAAGTCGTGCATTAACACCAACTTAACCCGTGACTGTTACATTTGAGAGGTGTAACGGTCTTATTTTAAAGGTTACTATGACTCGGCCAACCTTTGTAAGTCCTCACCTCTATGGCCGACCCCTTAAATGTGTGGGCCTTCTTGGTGTAACTCTAGGCGTTACCCTTTAGGGTGCAACGACCTAGAATGTTACTAGTTTGGACTTGGTCGGATCTTAGGGGTGTTCGCCTTCAATCGACCCAGAGGAGCTAGATTTGACATGGTCTGTACCCCAGGGGCCTAGTTCCCACGATTAACTCCCGCGGTGGTTAGACTTCTCGACGTGACTCCCGACCGTTATCGGTGATATCAAATTGTCATATGAACTCGGTCAACTCTTACACGAGCTCTAGCGTGCATGGCTTTCCTCCCTTAAGGGAGATGTTCGCCTCCGACCGTCCCTTCAGGGATCGTCTTTGAACTTGGTCAATGATGACTTTCATGACTTACTCCCCTTAAGAGAGGTGTTCACCTTCGATGTAACTCCTGGCCATTATGGGCAAATTTAGTTGTGACTTGGACTCGACCGGCTCTTAAGAGAACCCTGACCTCCACGACTTTCCTCCTTTACGGGATGTTCACCTTCGACAGTCCCCTTAGGGATCGGTTTTGGACTCGGTCTATAATAACCTCCATGCCTTTCCCTCTTAGGGGGGGAGGGGTGTTCACCATCGGCGGATCTAATTGTTATTTGGACTCGCTAAACTCCTAGGAGAGTTCTAACCTCTATGACTCTCCCCTTAGGGGGTGAGTATTTGCCTTCTTTGGTCGATCCCGAGAAGGTCGAGGCTACAAAGGCCGACAGATGAAAGGCCAGACTTACTTGGCCCACCGTCGTGGGGTCCTAACATATTTTGGCTGATCCCCGAGGGGGTCAAGGCCGTAAGAGCTGTTTCCCGGTCAAGGCCTTCCTTGGCCAACCCCTGTTTGGGGTTGGTGTAGTTTGGACGACCCCTAGGGGGTCGGATTGACCTAGTCGGTCCCATCTGGTTGTAGCCTCGCTTGGTCGACCCCTGGGTGGGGTCGGGATGGACTTGGTTGACCCCGTAGGGGTTGTGGCCACCCTTTAGCCAACTATCAGGGGGTCGAGATAGGCTTGAGTGACCCCCTAGTGGTTGTGGCCACCATTTGGCCGACTTCTAGGGGTTGTGTCCATCATTTAGCCGACCTCCAGGGGGTCGTGATGGACTTGGTCGACCCTCTAGAGCTTGTGGCCTACCTTGGTCGACCTTCGGGTGGTCGAGATGGACTTGGCCGACCCCCGAAGGGTCAGCATGGGCTTGGCAGACCCTTAGGGGTTGTGACCTCTTTTGGCCGAACCCAGGGGTATTTCGGCACCTTTTGGCCAACTCCTACTGACTTCCAACATCCTTTGATCAACCTTCGGGCTCTTCTGGCACCTTTTGGCCGACCCCGAGGGACTCCTAACATCCTTTGGCCGAACTCTGGGGGGTCCTTCCCTTGCCCGAGTATTCCGAGATATTTTAACCTATAATATTACCCCAACTCTTCATTTTTTGACTTACTTTGTTGCTAGAATTTGAAGATTAGTTTTTTGTTAAGAAGATTCTCTTATTTAGAGACTTACCTTTTTTAGCCATTTCAAAATTTTGGCCGAATAGGTTCTCTTTTTAGAGTGTCACCTTTTTAGGCATTCTTTTTATAAATTTGGCCAAGTAGGCTCCATTTGTAGAGATTTACTACTTTTTTGCTCTTTTCAGCCAAGTATGCTCTCTTTTCAAAGACCATTACCCTTAGATTTTTTCAGCCATGTAGGTTCTTTTTTAGAGACTCGTTACCCTTTGGCTTTTTTCTTCCAAGTATGCTCTCTTTTCATAGACTCAATACCCTTTTTTGCTCTTTCTTCAAACTTGAGGCTAATTAGACTCTCTTTGTAGAGACTTGTCCCTTTTTTAGCGCTTTTTTTACTTAAAGGTCTCATAGGCCATCCATGTAGAGATTCACCATTTAAAGCACTTTTTTGAATTTTTAGGCTACTTAGGCTCCCTTTGCAAGGACGTGCCCATTTTTAAGCTTTTTTTCGAACCTTTACTTCTTCGCAGGTACATCTTTGAAATTATCCCGTGGATCCCTCGTTTGACTATGAGGATGAAGTACGCCCCACCTTCGCCTCCTCTTCTCAAAAGAGGACTCGGCGTAAGGCCTTTGAAGTCGGGTCTGAGTTTGGGTCTTAATCGGTTGTATCTACAGTGACCCGCCATGACTTAGATAGGCTTACAGCGAGGTATCTTGTTTCGTTGAATGTGACCCTTAGACTTTCTATCGATAAAGAAGTATATAGCCAGCTTCCTCCGGTTGCCCTAGCATTTTATGTCACTATGTTTGAGAAAAGGGGTTTGGTTGCCTCTGAATTTTTCTCTTCAGGAATTCTTGTATATAGTCGGGTTGGCTTCGACGTAGGTGGTTCCCAATATTTGGACCATGTTCTTTGGAGTCCATAGCCTGCGTGATACACTGGCTCTGAATGCTTATTTAGTGGTCGGGATCTTCTTTCCTTGTTTTTAGGACTTTCACCAATGGTATGGTGGACCTTATATCGGAGGACTAACCACTTCCTTGTAGTTTTTCAACTTCTCGTCACCTTTTAAAGGACTTGCGCCCTACGCGCTCCTCTTGGATTTCCAGCATTGATCAATTAAGTGAGACTTGGCCCAAGCTCGTAAGGCCTAGCGTGTGGCTAAGGTCTCTTTGGCCGAATTTCAGACTTCAACTAAGGTGCTCCAAAGTTTTTTTGCTTGCGCTTACAAGGAAGGCTCATCTACCAATGCTCGGCTTTGTCGAGAGTTTGACTTCTGCTAAAGTGAAGCTGTAGGATGCCTCATACTTAGTCAATTTAGTGAAAGTTTCTCTTGCCTTTGTAACATTAGAATAACTTTGGCGCATCTACTATTGGTTGGGCGCTAGACAGAATTTAAGAACGGGTTAGCCATGGTACCCTTTTGTCTCCCTCTAAGTCTTTCTAATCCTTCTTTGTCGACCTTCGAGTCTAGACTTCCTAGTGATCCTGTGTAGGTTGCTTATGATTCCCTCATCTTACAAGGTGTGTCTGAGAATGACAACCTGGTTCAGGCTCCTCCAACTAGGATCGAATCTGTCCAAGCTGGACTTAGTAAGCCTAGTTTCAGCAAGTGTAGCACTAGATGACTTTGTTGCTTTTCGATGTACTTCTTTTCATTTTTTGATATAAAATATTTTTCTTCAAGCTAGAGCTTTATATCACTTGGAATTTTGCAATTGAATGTCGATCAATTCTCTACTCTTGCTTACCCCGAATTTAAGCTTTGAAGTATTATTAATGAATAGACTTATAGATTAAATTTAGAGAGCTTTTCATAGAATGATAAAACAATCTTTATTGCTAATACTTGTTGAAAAATTGGACATATTATATTGAAAACATATTTCTCTAATGTACATGGTCCAAGGATGGAGGATCTTATTCCAATCCTTGTCTTCAAGGTAATGGGTGTCTGGGGAGGTAAATTTAGTGACCTCGTAAGGTCATCTCCATTGCTATCTAAGGGCTTCATTGTCGAACTCTTGTTACTTTATGTAGCTTCCACCTCTTCTTTCTTCTAGCAAATCCAAGATCATCCGGTCAATCATTTTGTTATGTGTCAAAAGACTCGATATGCGGGTATGAGAGGTTCATCTTGACTGGGGTTACTGCTTCTGCCCTAAATGCTAAAGAGTAGGGTTTTTGATGTTCTAGATGTGGTGTGGTGCACCCATAGTGCCTGTGGGGGCTCTTTCGACCATGACGCTTCCAAGCTTTCTAGCTTGGTCTTAAATTTCTTCTTGAGCAAGACAGTGTTGGAGTGTCATTCGGTGTAAAGTACTTTCTGAATGGACTTTTTCTTGCTTATCTTATCAGGGACGGGTGTGAAAGATACTCTTGAGGATTGATTTTCGTAGGGGTAATATCTTTGTGACAGTCTCACCTGGGACCAACTTCTTATCTACAAGTTTTACCCCCCCCCCCCTCCCCCCCAATTTGGTTTATGGTCTCGGTTGACATTGAGTACGTGGACCATAACTGTCAGGTCTACACCTTACATGTCGTCAGCTGTCCATGCAAAGATGTTTGCATTCTTTTCTCAAGAACGTAATGAGATTCTCTCTTTCCTCTTGGTCTAGGCCGGTATCGACGCTAACCACTTGGGCTTTACTCAGCAAGGGCATAGCCTCTAATCTTCTGCAATTTCCTCCCTGCCTTGTTCAGGTCCTCTTGCAGAATTTTTCAAACATATTTTCAAGGATTGACTTTTCCTCAGGTTCTATCTTTCGGACAACCTTTTCTAGGATTCATTCCCTGTCCAAAGCTCTTGTTGGAACTGCTTTCTAGAGGTTCTCATTCGATGGTTCGGATCTTTTGTGGTGGTGATGAATCTTCGCCTCTCCTCTTTTTATTAGGAGACTCGGGCATTCAGTCACCTTCTTCAACGTACTCTTTTAGGTATGCCCTTCAGATGAGAGACTATATCGACCCTTTTAGGTCATGGTAGTTTGAGGTGTATGACCGTGATCTTTGTGAAATAGAAAATATTTGCCTTTATTTCGCTTCTCAGCTCCTACCTTGACTTTTCCAGGCCATGTCAGCATTTCCAACCTACGTTCTCTGCCATTTCTTGCTCTTGTTATTCCAAGATTGTGAACCTTGGATCAGCTTGCTCTGATCCTTGCATAGGCTCCCCACCCACAGGTTCCGGGTGGTTCTCGATCGGATCTTGCTCCCGTCTGACAGCAACTCTTCTCGGAGAATGCTCGTCGTGTGACTCTCCATCAACGACTTGATTGTGACTTAATTTGTTCGTCATCTTGAAAGAAAAGCGAAAGAGTCTTGCTTTTCGAGTAGAACACGAAATCGTCCCCACAAACGGCGCCAACTGTTTATGCCAACAAATGGTAAACTTGAATCAACGGTAGAGATTTATTTACCAAGGATGAATTAGCCTGCAAAACAACTAAAATTAGGCACACTGGTGTGGTGTGAGCCAGAGGGGCTCCGATGCCTAACTCAGTAATGTATTTTAGGAAAGTTTAGAGAGATCTTGAGAGCTTAGGAATAGCTTACATGGATTATGTGCGCATTTGAGCTTAACCCAACTTTTTTTCAATTGGAGGATGAGTTAATGTTTTATGGCAGACAGTAGAGTAACCGCTTTAGCTCCCTAATGGTGACTTAATGGTCAACCATTTGTAACGTCTGGCCTTTAAGCTGGGCATTAACACCAGTGTAGCCCCTGACCATTACACTTGAGAGGTATAATGGTTTTATTTCAGGGGTTATTTGGACTCGGTCAACCTTTGTAGGTCCTCACCTCCATGGCCAACCCTTTAAAGGTTTGGGTCTTATTGATGAAACTCTAGGGCCGTACCCTAGTGCAATGACCTAGGATGTTACTTGGACTTGATCGGCTCTTAGAGGACCTCTGACCTCCACGACCTTCAATCCTTTAGGGGGCCCCAAACTGCTTAGTTTCCACGACTGACTTTTCTAGGGTGGTCAGACTTCTCGACATGACACCCGGCCGTTATTGGTGACATCTATTCGTCACTTAGGCTAGACCAGCAATTAAGGGAGCTCTGACCTCCATGGCTTTCCCCCTTAAGGGGGTGTTCGCCTTCGACAATCCCCTCAGAGATCGGTTTTGGACTCGGTCAATAATGACCTTCATGGCTTGCCCCCCTTATGGGAGTGTTTCCCTTTGGGGTAACTCCTGGTTGTGATCGGTGGATTCTGTTTTTACTTGAACTCGGCCAGCTCTTACGGGTGCCCTGACCTCCATGACTTTCCCTATTTAGGGGGTGTTTGCCTTTGATCGTCCCCTCAGGGATCGATTTTGGATTGGGTCAATAATAACCTTCATGGCTTGCCCTTTTTAAGTGGGTAATCACCTTCGGTGTAACTCCTGGCCGTTATCGGCGAATCCAATCATTACTTGGACTCGGTCGAGTCCTAACCTCCACGGCTTTCCCTAGGGGGTGTTCGCCTTCTTTGGCCTATCCCGAGAGGGTCGAGGCTGCAAGGGCCGACCCCTAGGGAGTCCTGACCTATTTTGGCCGACCCCTAAGGGGTCAAGTCCACAAGGGCCGACCCTCGGAGGTCAAGGCCTTCATTGGCCGACCTCGGGGGTCGGCATGTGATTGGCCTACCCCCTGAGGGTTATCGCCACCCTTTGGCCGACCACCGGAGGGTAAAGATGGACTTGGTCGACTCCCTAGGGGTTGTGGCCTCCCTTGGCTGACTATCGGGTAGTCGGGATGGACTTGACCGACCCCCGAGGTATTCAGGCACACTTTGGCCGACCCTCGAGGACTCCAGCTGGCATCCTTTTTCCGAACCCCGGGGGGCCTTGGTCTTACCCGAGTATTCCAAAAATTTTAAAAATATCTCTTCTCTTTTCTTTAACCATGGGTATTAAGGAGAATAATCGATATCTATAAATTAGATGTTGAAGACGTCTGTATTAATTCAACCTCAAAACAAATTGTGGTATTGAATGAAATAGCCAATATATTTTATAAAAATGATGCTAATAAGAGCACCTTCATGGCGTAATACTTGGTAACGATAAAATTATGAGTTTCATTTTCATTCCAAATATGATAAATAAAATAAAATAAAATAAAATAAACACCCCTCAAACCATTAAATTGACTTAATATTTATCTTTTCGTTCATAAGCATTTATGAGAAAGAGTAAATAAGAAGCCTAACCCATCATAACATTTTAAGAACAAAACATCTCACACAAAATAAAGCAACCTAATAATTAATAATGCTAAACACCTTTTAGTTTTTTTAATTGGAGTTTCACTCTACTGCCTATTATAGAAACGATATCAACACCAAAAAATTTTATAATTAAATTCACTCATACATTTTAAACAATAACACAACTTGAATGTCTCAAACATTTACGATCGAGATTGCCTAACACCTTAGTAAGGAGGTGGAGGTGATTTCTGAGTGAAACGATCTGGCCATTGGCTCCCCGGTGGTTCTGATATCGGGCGAAAATGATTGAAACTTCGATGATTAAGGGAACGCAGTGGCTGACTGTTAGTAGCTAATATGGAGGGGATGATTAAGAAACTGAAACACAAAATGAGCAATGCCATTCTAAACTTCATTAGGTTTTTTTTTTTTTTTTTTTTGGTGTTTTAGAATGAACTCTTTAAATGGGTACTGCTTTTAGAATGCCTACACACCAGTTATTGCGCTGATTGGTTTAGTCGTGAAAGGTATATATGGAGATAATTATTATGAAAGTTCCATTGATTTTCCTACCTAATGTAGGTTTCAAATTTCTTCACCATTTCGCTTGGAGCTTCCTATTAAATTTATTTGTTGTGGATGGATGGTTCTAAGTATTTTCCTCTCCTGACTTTGTTTCTTGTCATCTAATCTAAAATATCTCATGTCAATAACATATTGTTCATTTTTTACTGTGTTTATATGTTGAACATCCTCCTCTTTATTTAGCCACATGTGCTTTTAGATTCGAAGACTCTATTTAAAAAAATTTTGTATTCTCTTTAAAAGTGGGGTAAGAGTGTAAGTAGTATAAGCTTTGAAGATAACGTTTATGTACTTTGGTTCGAAGAGAAAACTCTGTGTAATTGTAACAATTTTTCATATAATAATAAACAAAAAAAATTATATGTGATTTTTTCTTCGACATCGAAGTTTCTTCACTTAAATTTTTCTGTTCTATTTTTTTTTTCCACTTATTTTGTGTTGCAATAATTTGAAAAGGTTTTTCCTAACAATTTCTACTTATAACCGAAGGAAACTTTTTGGTTGTAACGGAGATTTAATTTTGGTTGCTGATATTTGTTTGGTTGTGTCGTGCTTGAATTCTTAATTGTTATTTTGCTTGTTGATTTTTAAAAAATAAAAATAAAAATAGACAAGAGAGGTTATTATTGGTCTATAAAAATATATCTTCATATTCGACACTAACGATGTTATTAATTTTTTTGTACAATCATTTCTCAAAATAAATTTGAGTGAGAGAAATTATCATATTTTCAAAACATAAAACTTTCTAACATAAATAAAAAGTGACTTTAAAAAACTTATTTTGATTTTCAAATTTATTTAAACTTCAAATACTTTTTAAGAAAATATAAAATTTTATATATAGAATTTGAATAAAAATGCATTTAATATTCGAAAATTTCAAATTAAAAATCAAATATTTATCGCAAAGATTTTTTTTTTTTTTTAAGAAGACCTTGACAATAGTTATAGAGAACGCATTCGAAATGACGAATTGATTGAATTTTTGGTAAAACAAAATTAAAACTAGATTTTTTTTTTTAATTGTAAATTCTCTTTTAGTACAAGTAGAGGATTGGAAGGACTCTTACGGATTTTGTAGTTATTAACGGATTCCCTAGGTTAGGGCACTTGCCTATTTATGGTGCTCTCCTTTCCTCAATAATAATCAAACTGATTATTCTCCCTTCTCCCTTCCTTTGATGGAATGAAGAAGACCGAACCAAATCCAGTCTATGAAGAATGGAGTACCGTCAATCAAACCCTTTGTGAATGGCTCTTCGGATCGATGTCACTGTTAGTTGCAGCAGATGTTGTGGATTGTGAAACCTTAGCTGAGGTTTGGAAAGCTCTTGAGGGTCTCTTTGGCGCCTCGAGCAAAGCTAGGGCGAATCAACTTAAAGGGGTTCTTCAAAACACGAAAAAGGAGTTGATGAAGATGAGCGACTACCTTTTAGTCATGAAATAAGTATCGGAGAGTTTAAAGCTGCCTGGTAACCCTATTCCTCTCGATGATTTAATCTCGTATGCTCTGGCAGGTCTTGATACTGAATACATACCTATGGTTTGTGTTATTGTAAACAAGGTATGTGTCTCTTAGCTTGATTTCAGCTCTACTCTAATTACTTTCGAATGTTGTAGAAACTAGGGGAGAAATTAATTTACTTTATTTCTCATACATTCCAATGATACAATCAAATGTGATTTAAATAGAAAAGCTTTCCTAACTAAAATAGGAGAAATAATAAAAATAATAATAAGTTATAATACTCCTTATTATATTTACAAGATAATCTTAAATAATCTAGATATAACCAACACTCCCCCTCAAGTTGGTATGAAGATATCTTCCATTGCCAACTTGGCCACCATCTTATCGAACTGACGTTTCGGTAGTCCCTTTGTAAAGATGTCTACTACTTGTTCTAAAGTCGGTATATAGGAGACACATATAGTTCCATCTACAATTTTTTCCTTGATAAAGTGTTTATCAACTTCAACATGCTTAGTCCTATCATGGAGAACAGAATTATGAGCGATGGATATAGCTGCCTTGTTATCACAAAACAGGCGGGTCGGAGCCGAATGAACACACTTGAGTTCTTTCAGGAGTCGTTGTATCCATATACTTTCACAAATACCTTGAGCTAAAGCTCTGAACTCAGCTTCGGCACTACTCCTAGCTACTACATTCTGTTTCTTGCTACGCCATGTGACTAAATTCCCTCCAACGAAAGAACAATAACCGGAAGTCGATCTTCTATCAACGGTACTACCTGCCCAGTCAGCATCTGTATAAACTTCAATATCAAGATGTTTCTGTTTTTTAATCAAGATACCTTTCCCAGGAGTGCCTTTTAGATATCTTAAAATTCTGTAAACTGCTTCAAAATGAGCAGGACCTGGTCCATGCATAAACTGACTCACCATGCTAACAGCAAAAGCTATGTCAGGACGCGTATGAGACAAATAAATGAGTCTACCTACGAGTCTCTGATATTTCTCTTTATCCTTTACTTCTACTTTTGTGGCCACGTGTAGTTTCACATTTTGCTCAATAGGGGTTTCTGCTGGTTTGCACCCAAGTAGTCCAGTCTCATTCAGTAAATCTATGATGTACTTTCTTTGATTCACAACAATACCGGTTTTTGACCTGGCAAATTCCATACCTAGGAAGTATTTCAGGACTCCTAGGTCTTTTATTTGAAACTCATTTGCTAGCCGTTACTTTAAGTAGACTATCCCTTCACTGTCATTACCTGTCACAATAATATCATAAACATAAACTATCAAAACAGTCACCTTGTTGTTCTTAGCATGTTTGTAGAAAAACGTATGATCAGCCTGACTCTGAAGAAAACCACAGTTTGCCACCGCCTTTCCAAACCGTTCAAACCCGGCTCTAGGCGATTGCTTGTGACCATACAACGCTTTCTTCAGCTTGCACACAGCATTGTTTCTATCAATTATTTCAAAACCAGGTGGTAAGTCCATATACACCTCTTCTTCAAGATCACCATTTAGGAAGGCATTCTTTACATCAAGTTGATGCATAGGCCAATCTCCGTGGACAGCAATGGACAATAAAATTCTAATGGAGTTCAACTTAGCAACCGGAGCGAATGTCTCTTGATAGTCAATCCCATAGGTCTCTGTAAACCCTTTAGCAACTAATCTTGCTTTATATCTCTCAACACTTCCATCTGCATGAAATTTAACTGTAAATACCCATTTGCAACCCACGGTTTTCTTATCTTTAGGTAAATCGACTATTTCCCACGTATGATTCTGTTTAAGAGCGTTAATCTCTTCCATAACAGCTAAGTTCCACTTCGAAAGTTGAACAATCAATTCTTGTAAACAATTCCGGAAACAAATGTTTTAAATAATAAAAACTAGGGTGACCTAACCTATAATGCCACAACATGATAGTTTTCCTAACAGAGGTAGAACTAATACTATGATATCCCTGACTATCCCTATAACTAGTTGAATCCTCTTCAAAATAATAGAGCCCGTCGATCATCCTAGCACATCCAATCATCTTCTCCGACTCCTGGTCCTGGAAAAAATAAAATGAATCACAGAAGATAACATGACAGTTAGAGTTTTTAGAAAGTTTACTAACTGATAGTAAATTGCAGGCTAATTTGGGAACATGCAGAATATTTTGTAGAGTAATTTGAGAGGACAATGCGATAGCACCTTTCCCATAGATGGGGGAATAGCTACCATCTGTTATTCTAATTTTATCATAATATAACGGAGAATATGATTGGAATAGTTTTGGGGAATTAGACATATGATCAGATGCTCCTGAATCTATGATCCAAGGAGTAGAATTAAAATAAGAGAAGGCATGAGAGTAATCACCTGTCTGTGCCAATGAAACACTAGGATTACCAGACGAAGAAGCGTCATTTAGCAGCTTCAGGATTTGATCCACTTGCTCTTTACTAAAAATATTTGATTCTGCAGTATTTGCACTTGATTGGTGTGGACGAGTATTTTTATCTCCCTGTCTGCCTGTCTTTTGATATCCAGGTTTTCCATGGAGTTTCCAGCATGTCTCCCGTGTATGACGTGGTCTATTGCAGTAATCACACCAGACACGGGATCTAGTAGCCTGATCAGACACCTTAGGAGCTACTGTCCTGATCGTTATCGCCTCCGCCACTAAGGTTGAACTTTCTACCGAGTCAACAGTCTTCTTTCCAATCATTACATGCCGTCGACTTTCTTCCCTGCGAACTTCTGAAAAACCTCATTAATAGTAAGGAGGTCAATTTTACCTAAAATCCTGCCTCTGACTTCATCAAACTCAACATTAAGGCCTGCCAGGAATTTGTAGATTCGACTATTTGCAATGATCTTCTGATAACGTTTCTGATCTTCAACGCACTTCCATTCATAATCTTCAAACAGATCAAGGTCCTGCCAGATTCTTTTTAGAGCATGAAAGTACTGAGTTACAGAGTCACCCCCTGCTTTATATCTCCTAACTTTAGGTTTAGCTCGTAGACCTGTGACTGATTCTCCAGGTCAGAGTACATTTCTGTGACACTCTCCCATAGCTCCTTGGCTGTTTTAAAACACAAATAGTTGCTGCTAATATCTTCCGTCATTGAATTCACGAGCCATGTCATAACCATGGCATTCTCTGAATCCCATACAAGGAAATTCGGATCATCCTTCGGTGGAGCTACCTTATCTCCAGTCAAATACCCAATCTTGCCTTGACCTCGGATAAACATCCGAACACTTTGTGACCAGCGAAGAAAATTTTCACCATTCAGTCGAATGGACGTTATTTGAATTGTCAGGTTATTCGCAGGTAATTTCACTACTGGATTTTTCTCCTCTGCCATAACTATTATTCAAAAACAAGCTACAGTACTGAATTAGTGAAAACTGAACCGAATATTACAAGAGAAGACGAATCGGCAGGATGCAGGTGAAGACTGAACCAAGTTGACCAAGTTGGATCGCGAGCTGGACGAAGACGCTGTAAAAAAATCAGATGGAGACGCAGTCGCAGGCTGGAAACACGAGACAGAACCGCGAGCCCGAGGTGACACCTGCTGGAATCGCGAGTGCTGGAATTGACGCAGTCGCAGGCTGAAATTGCGAGACAGAATCGCGAGGGCTGGAAATCTCGAGCGCGAGGGCTGGAAATCGCGAGGACTGGAATCGCGCAGTTGAACAGAATCGCCGGCGCAGTTGAAAGGAATCGCAAGCTGCTGATTAGGGTTTTGCTAGCTGCTAGGGTTTTTTCTTTTTTTTTTTTTTAATTAGGGTTTTGGCTCTGATGCCATGTAGAAACTATGGGAGAAATTAATTTACTTTATTTCTCATACATTCCAATGATACAATCAAATGTGATTTAAATAGAAAAGCTTTCCTAACTAAAATAGGTGAAATAATAAAAATAATAAAAAGTTATAATACTCCTTATTATATTTACAAGATAATCTTAAATAATCTAGATATAACCAACAAAGGTACCTTAGCTAGGTCAAATCCTAGAGTTAATCTAGAAGCAACAGACCCCTTTACGAAATTGTCATATTGAAAAGATCGGAATCAACAACATTTCTTTAGTGATCATAGCTGATTCGATGGAAATCAGAATGAAGGACAGAAAAAGAGAACAATGGAAACAATACTGGAGGAGGTTAAAATTCTGACCATGGTCGTAGTCGCGGGCGTTCCGGCCAACGCGGTAGTGGCCGCTCGTCCTCTTTTTCTCATTTGTGTGGCAAAACCATGCATACGGTTCCTTACTGCTACATGAGATTTGACGAGGACTACAACAACCCTTATAAGTCTAATGAGAACAATAATGCTAACAATAGTTCAAGCAACACCAACACTGCGTATTTAGCAGCTCCTAAAACAATAAATGATCCAAGGTTGCTTGTTGATAGTGGCGCAACAAATCGTATTACTTCAAATTTTAATAACCTCTATGTTAAGAATGATTACGCTTGTACGAAAATTCTTGCTATCGAGGATGGAACTAAACTTTAAATAAAGCATGTTGGGTGTAGTATTTTAAAATCTAATAATCTGCCTATTTCGTCTGTTATAATTCGTGATACGCTCCATTTGCCTTCTATCAAGAGAAATTGAATTAGCATTGCTAAACTCACAGCTGACAACAATGCATTTGTTTAATTTAACTCTCATTTCTGTCTCGTGAAGGACAAAGCTACAAAGAGGGTGATGTTGCAAGGAACTCTTAGGAATGGCCTGTACGAACTTGATTTGTCCCTAGCTACCTTTAAAATCTAAATAAATATCAATATCCCTCTGTCGTGTCTACTCCAAATGAGTTAGTGAGAAATGTTGCTTCTATCGAGTCTTGTAGTCCTTTTTACTTTTATCTCTACGATCAGTAAGGTGACCAAAACTACTTGGCACCAGCACCTTGGTCATGATTCTAGCAATGTTGTCACCTCAGTTATGAAATCTTATAATCTCAAACCATCTAATGAAGAAAACTTTTGTGATACGTGTCAATATGGAAAATCCTATAAACTTCCCTTTTCTGGATCTACATCTATGACATCAGTACCACTTGAGTTAGTACATTGTGATTTTTGGGGGCCTGCACCTATTCCTTCCACCTATGAATTTCGTTATTATATTAGTTTTGTAGATGATCACACTCGTTTC
Source organism: Cyclanthera cordifolia (assembly GCA_037832605.1). Classification (NCBI taxonomy): domain Eukaryota; kingdom Viridiplantae; phylum Streptophyta; class Magnoliopsida; order Cucurbitales; family Cucurbitaceae; genus Cyclanthera; species Cyclanthera cordifolia. Next base: position 4,914 of record JBBMEG010023259.1, on the reverse strand, counting down.
ACACATTCATCCTATAAAAACTAAGACTGAGTCACTCTCTACCTTCAAACAATTTTAAGTCCTTGCCAAAAACAAATTCAACACTAAACTAAAAACCCTTCAAACCGACTGGGGTGGAAATTAGTTTAGACCATTCTCTTTGTTTCTTAAAGAACATGGAATTGACTTTTGTCATTATTGTCCTCACACGAGTGAAAAAAATGACATTGTTGAGATAAAACATAGGCACATTGTTGAAACGGGTCTCACGTTTCTTCCATTTGTTTGTAACCTTTAGCACAAGACATGTCTTATAATGCTTAATTGTACCACCTTGCTTGTATTTATTTTATATACCCATTTAGAACCAAGTGATGACCTTGAGGAATTGAAACAAGACTCCAAGTACGAGTCCTTTTTAAGGCTTCAATCTCTTCGTTCATTGTTGCTTTCCAATAGGGGTGTTTTACAACTTGATACAAATGTGAAGGTTCACATGTTGTGGCTACATTACAAAGAAACTCCTGTGGTCCTTTACAAAATTTATGATAAGAAAAGACATTTTTTATGGATGTGAGCAAAATGTAGGAGTTGAAGGTTGCAATCAAGCTAGAAGATTACAATAGTAATCTTGTAAAAAAGTAGATTCAATACGATTCTTGGTTGATCTTCTTAAGCTTAAAATAGTTTCTTTATTACTTGGAATAATAATACTTGTATCTTGCTGATTTAAAACGTTAGTACGATACTGGTCATTAACATGAACAAATTAACTTTGAACCACAGCTTGTTGTTGATTATCCTGCATGCTCAATTGCTCATCAAGTTGATATACAAATCTGATCATAAGTAGCAACAGGTTTCTGATCGCTATCAAAATGTGGTTGGCCAAGGGATATTGTATCAAGGTTTGGAACTGAGGGTGTGTCAACGCCATATCAAGAGCTACTGCTTAGTTAATTTGATGAAGATGTTGAATTAGAAGTAGTAGATTGTCCTTTGTTATCACCTCGAGTAGTGCATGAACGATCTCAAATACAAGGAATTGACAATGCAGAAAAGGATCAACATCAACTTTATTGCAGTCTTCTGAATCTTTCAAGGAATTTCTGGATTCATCACAAACAACATCCTTAATCACTAAAACTTCTTGTTAATTATGTCAAAAAATTTATAACCTTTGAATCCAACCAGATATCCTAAGAACACACATAGTCTGGCTCGTGGTTCAAATTTACTTCGGTGTGCCTTAAAAAAAGAGACATATGCTAAACACCCAAAAGATCGTAAGATTGAGTAATCAACTTAGGTTTTATGTACTATAATAAAAGGGTAAAATTATTGAGTAATGACATAGGAGTTCTATTTATTATAATGGTAGGGTTAATACACAATCTCCCTAGCTAAAAGGAGATTGAAACCTTATATTGAAAGAATAAAGCTCGAGGATATTTATCCATCATGTGACCCTTATGACAAAAATGGGTGCAAGATTGTTTTGATGCCCGTCATAACAAATTTGCTTCATTGTTCATAGTATGCTTCTTTGATTCTACAGTAAGGAGAGTTATGGGGCTTTAGTTAGGATAGATGAGGATGAAACACCATGATCTTTTGACGTTCTTCATGAATGATCAGGGTAAAGCCCTTATTAATCAAAAGCAAAGGATTGATTAAGAGTATTTATGTTCATATGGTTATAAAAAATTCAACCTGAAAAACATTACATACACTCAGTTAAGATGATCCAACAAGGGTTTAATTCCAGCATAAGAACATTCTGTTGTCGGGCGAAAACTACTTAAATCTTGCCAAATCGTTTTTAGCTTCTTGATGTTAGTGCTGCTTCATTTAAATCCCACATCGGGATTTTTAAATTTCTTCTCCCTCACCCTTTTGTATAAATACATACATTGGTATGTATAAAATTTCACAGCAAAGCAAAATATATATAATTTAGAATTTCTAAATTATATTTTCTAAATTATTTTATATTAATTTCTAATTGCATTTAGAAATTAATTTTGGTGAGTTCAATATTTTTGGTGTATTGGGGATTTTGGTGAGTCCGAGTGTGCTCCGTTGTAATCTCCTGTTTTGGAACTCTAGTGGAATATTTCTTGCCGTCTTCGCCCGTGGATGTAGGCTTCGTCCGAACCACGTAAGATCTTTGTGTTATTGCTTTTCTCTTTACTCCATTTATTTTATATTTGCCATTGTCTAGTTTATTCCGCTGCATCGTATCAAGTGGTATATTTTGATCTAGTAATTATTTGTTAACACTTGAAGTAAGTTTCAACGATTGAAGATCCTTGTACGATTGCGATCGATTCTATTTGCAACTGGAAAATTCTAAGTCTGTTGCTTTCTTTGAAGGTCTCGGCCAACCCGTCCCATAGATCTTTTACGCAACCATTGTACACCAGGTTTGTCGCATTCTCCTTTGAAATGAAATTCATCATTCAAGTAGCAACTAAATAATTGTTACATTTCAAAGCTGCCACTAACTTAGAGTCTGTGGGTTTCTTGACATCGTAGACTAACTATCCCTCTTTGTTCTTACTCGAGAGAGTTATTTCCATCGCTCGTTTCCAAGAAACATAGTTAAGAGCTCCTATTAACGATTGTGTGACGAGGGAGGGATTTGTACGATTGATGCAACAGATAAGGATTTAGTTGGGCTTTGATAGTCGCTTATTCTTCTGAACTCAATCATTGTTCTTGTTTTTTTCATTTCTCTGTGAAGAAAAGAAGAGCAAGGGGAAGAGAGATTCAAGCTTGGAAGCATGAGTTTGATCTATGCTCCAATACCATGTTAAAAGTATAAACTATTTTCTTATTCGAGAAAAGTGTTTCGTTGTCTAAAAAAGTGAAGTTTAAATATAAGTCTTTGCAGATCAATAGAGAAGTGAAAGAGTAACTAAACCTAATCACTTAAACAACTCTAACAACCTAACAAGTAAATTGGTTGATAGATCAACGCTCTATATTGAGAAACGCATGTTTTAGCCTACCTTCCCATGAGTCCCATGTCATACTGTTTTTATGCGACCATCACAAGAGAGCTAACAATCTCCTGGTGTCGTCTATAACTGAATTTGACATCTCATAATTCATTTATCTACCTATTGACCCATGCGTTAGGAAACCACACTTTCTGCTCCAATGAGGCTTAACCCCACTCCAACCGACGACGATGTGTTCGAACCAAAGTTGATCTTTATCTTCAACAACAATTTGTGCAATGAAAACTCTCTCTCGACCGAGTGTTGTTCCGACTGTATCTTTGTTGAGGTTTAAAAATGTCATTGTCTTTTGACGTAAATCCTTTGAAAGTAGACTCTAGCTAGCCTCAGGCATCACCTGATCCCCAATACTAACGATCTACATTTCTCTCATTTTTCTGACCGATACCCCATCGATGGAGTCTAGTAATGCATGCCATTATACCAACAAACGCCCACGAGAAAGTTGTCATCAAAACTTTCTCTGAATCCATAGAGAAGTTTTCTTTCTCTCTAAATGCATGCCATTTAGTTTTCTCTCTCTCTACTAATTCACTGTTAATGTCGATATAATATAATAGAAGTCAAAAGAATCGAGATAAATTGAAAAGGAACAAAAGTAAGTCTACGAATGACATATTTGAATGTTGAAATTGTAAAGACTGCACATTTGTTTCTTTCTTCAAACAAAGTCATCATCTCCTCTAGAACTTTTACTTCTAAATGTAGGTACGTACGAAGAGAAATATTATAACTTTTAAAAAAATAAATATTTTTTTGGAATTAGCGACCAAGTCAAAGTGGTTTGGTCAATTTTGATGTTCTATTTTATTTTATTTTATTTGTATTAATAATTTTGATGAGCAGTGTAGTGCACATGAGGGGAAGCAAACAACTCTCTCAAAGTTTCATATCTTCCACCGCCGCCGGCCATGGAAAATTACAAATCAAACTTGCCAACTCTCTCAAAATTTCATAAGTAGTATAATTACAAAAATATATTTTTAAAAACATCTATTAAAATTAATATGATTTTTCTAGATGTGATACATTATTGTGACATTATTTGATACTGTTAATTACTTTTTTCAATAAATATTAAAAAAAAAAGTGACATTAAATAGTGTCCCAAGTTTTGGTAATGTATAAAAGGCATACATCTTGAGCAAATAATGTTATTAGAAAGAGAATAATGGGGCATGTGATAATATTGACCTCTTATGTTTTCTCCCTTCTATTTTCAGTTTTCTTCTTAGATCTGTCATATGGATATCAACTTCCACCGCTGCCTCTGCCATCTGAAAAGCTTTCATATCTTTCACCGCCGCCAGCCATGGAAAATTACAAATCAAACTCACGGCGGCTGTTGCCACGGCCAAAATTGCCATGGCCACACAAATTCACGAAAAAATTGTCACCACCGCCGCCATTCTAATCGGTTACCACTGTTTCTTCTGTCGAGGATCTGATTATTGTCGTACATTGCAAATTCACGTAAATTCTTGTGTTTTCTTTTATTGTTTTTCCTTTTAATTTCTCAATTATTTTCTGCTTATTCCTGCGGTTATTAGGGAAGGGTTTTTCCCAACATAAATAGAGTTCTTTCGATTTGTTATTTTATCTCTCTAAATGCTTGAATGATTTCTTACCTTGCAATATTTAATCCTTAATATAATCATTTTAGGTTCAATGATTTTGATACACTACTTAAAAGAAATATTGAGTATGAGAAAAATCATTCAAATATTTTATTGAGAGTACGAGATCTAATCTTGAATTTTACCTATATTTAATAACTACAATAATTAAAGGAAACGAATATTAGTACACGTTGTTAAATAATATTGGAGAAGTTTTATTCTAGATGTTCAAAGAAGATTCTAGATCATACATGTATATTCAAGATTGATGTAGAGAACTCTAGAATACT
>JBBMEG010023238.1:0-25275 GCA_037832605.1 Cyclanthera cordifolia | reverse complement strand
ATAATGCCCTTCTGCTTTCCATTCTTCATGCTTGATTGCCGGTCTTCGATCGACGAGAATAAACCCGTATAGCCGGGTCGTACCAAAATGATTATGGAGAGAAAAATTAATTGTGTTTGGGATGAAGGGAATAATAATGAGGAAAATAAAATAATGGGTATGATGTGAGTGAAAAATAGTTACGAGGAGAATAGAAAGTTGTTTTGGGAAGAATAAAAAATAGTTAAGAGGAGAATAAAAAGGTGATTTTGGAGAAATGTGATTATGGGGAGAATGATTCTCAGTCGCCCAAACACCAGAAATCATTGCCTTTCCCATTCTCCCCCTTCATTAATGGTGGCACAAACACACTCTTAAAGCCAACTTGGTATTTCTTCTTCTTACTTTGAATACACGTTTCCTTTGAAGTTTATTACCAAAGGACAGTTCGTGTGTGTTCAAATCAGTTTGCACACACTTTAGCTATCCGAAGGACACTAGTTCAGGTGTATACAAATTGGCCCGAACATTAATATAAAAAAACCCCGAAGCATAGTCTGACTGCTGCTTTGGTTTGTGTAGAATCATACAAATCCAAATGTTCTGTTATTGCAACAATATTGTGCAAGTCATTGCAATTTTGCAACTAGAGCATATACCATTCTCAAGCCACTTCTTAGAACAACGCATGTTTTGGCCTATGACTCTTCTGTTAATCCCACAATTTTGGTGGTGACATTGAGGCTGTGTTTGGGGCATTGTAAACCGTGTTTGGACTGCAAGTTATCATAACAACGGAGATGAATAAATAATTGATCTCAAATATGCGCATGAGTTATGTAAAATAGTTGCATGGGGTTGATAACATATGCGGGCCAAACAATGGTTGGGTTATAATAAACCAACCACGATCAACTTTTTATTTAGTACTCTAACCTAAAAGCTTAAGCTGATAGGTTGAGGTAAATGTAATTATATCAATTAATATTCCCCTTCACTTGTGGACTTGAGAATTTTAGAAATATCATATATGTGAAATTAATTTTAAATGGAAAGAAAACGACTCGACAAGGGTTCAAGCTCACGACTCTGAAACCATGTTGAATTATGTAAATCATCAATCCACCAAAAACATAATCTGATAAGTTGGGATAAATTTAATTATATGAACTAACAAGTGTACATGTCTAAATACTTTCATTTCTCCTAATAATTAAAAGCTATGTTCTTACTAGACTCTGGAGGATGGACCAAAATTCTTCAAGAACACGAGAAGTGTTGGAGGGGAGACAATGCAGGATGCCACGTCAGATTGGAACCAAGAATTTGAGAGGCTGCAAAGGACGATAATTGAGCTGTGGCAAAATTGCAACGTCTCCATAGTCCACCGAACTTACTTTTTCATGCTCTTCAAAGGCGATCCTACCGATTCCATTTACATGGAAGTAGAGCTTAGGAGACTGACTTTTCTTAAGCAAACATTTTATTACGGTAATGAAGCTGTTGAAGATGGCCGGAAACTCACTTTTGCTTCAAGGTTAGTTCTTGTTTTAGCATGTTTTATTTTTTTTTGATTTCTGGCTTCATACAATGTGTTCAGAAAAAAAAAAAAAAAAAAAAAATCATTTTGGTTCATGAACTTTTCCATTTTTTTTCATTTTGGTACTTGAACTTTCAATAGTCTAATTTTAGTCCTTGAACTTTCAAAAGTTCAAATTTAGTTCCTCAACTTTGAGTTTTGTTGCATTTTGGTCTTTGAACTTTCAAAAGTCCAAAATGAATTCATAAACTTAAAAAACACTTAAAATTCATCAATATAAAAAAAAGTCAATATTAATCAAATTTGGTTCAATAATGTAAATAATTTGAGTATATTCAAAGTTGAAATGTGAAGACATTTTTAAAACTTATGGAGGAATATTTCTTAAAGAAAACAAATAATAAGAACCAATTTTAAATATTTTTTGAAAGTTTAGGGACCGAAATGAAATAAATCTCAAAGTTTAGAGACAAAAATTGGACTTTTAAAAATTTAGGGAACTAAAATGGAACAAGGGTGAAAGTTCAGGGACCAAAATAATATCTTACCAAAAGAAAAAAAAAACTCAAACTGCATCTAACAATTATTTATCAACTTTTAACTACCTCGTCATGTGAGAGAATAATTAAGATGCCCGTAATTGGTTCGAACAATCTCAAATAAAAAGAATGCAGAAAAGGAGTTGGAGTGACAATGTTAGAATATCATTAACTTCCATCAATTGTTAGAATGAATTGATGCTTTCTTCGAATCCCGAAAAACAAATTTTTTTTTTTTCGTTTTACAAACGAGAAGTTCATCTCTTGTTTAGATGAACTTCTAACCCGAGTGCCTTTCTTTCTCGTGTTTCCTTTACAATGCTTTCTCATTTGCTTTCTCCATGAAACAAACAGCGCGAGGGATCTTCGTCGCGAGAGACAAACATTGAGTAAGCTAATGCAGAAGCGTTTCACAGAAGAAGAGAGAAAGAGCTTGTTCCAAATGTGGGGAATCCCATTGAATTCGAAACGTCGTAGGGTGCAGCTAGTGGACCGCTTATGGAGCGACTCGAAGAACATGAACCACGTAACCGAGAGTGCAGCCATTGTTGCCAAGCTTGTAAAGTTTGCTGAGCAAGGACAGGCACTGAAGGGGAACTTTGGTCTCAGTTTCATTACACCTCCACAGAAAAATAGAAGATCATATAGCTGGAAAAACAGCAGGAATTCTCTTGGCTGAGCCGAGCCTAGCCGAGCAGAGCTGCATATAAAACTATACTTACAGGTGACATTTTCAGTACTAAAATTACAACATTTTTTTTGTTACCAGTAATTCATATAGTTATGAAAACTAAAGCTATCATTAATTGTAATAGGTTTGTATAAATCTGTCAACTTGGTTGGTTTAGAAAGTTAAATTAGGCTAATTGATTGGATTGTTTGTGTGTAATTTGTGAAACTTGTTAACTTCCACATACAATGTTTTCAAGATGAGATGACAAATGCTATTAATTTTTTTTTTTTTGTGTTGATATTTGGGATGGATATAAATATAAATATAAATAAATAAATAAATATATATATATTATTAATTGGGCTCTCTATTTTTGGTTTTTGATAAATGAAATCTATCAATACTACTCCCACTTATAGATTCTGTGGGTTTTTTTTTTTTTTTTTTTTTTTTTTTTTTTTTTTTTTTTTTTTTTTTGTAAATCGAGAAATTGAAATTTTGATCACTATACTCGAGATGTCGAGTAACTATGCCCATCCTTAGGTCGAGCACTGGGAGACATTGAAGGGATGAAGATTTGATAGGAATCTGTAAATTAATGTCACTGATAGGTTTTGTTTGAACTTCAGACCTTGAGGGGAGCACAGATCTTCAAAGTTCAAGCTTTCGACCACTGTGTCACCCTTTGAAAACGAGATAGAATTAATGTTAGTACACAAGTAATGACTTGAAATGCCTCTCGTTACCCGACAATGCCTGAAATACAAACAAAGAGTTTAGTTCTATTGGTGTACAAAGTTTACCTGAAAAGCTTGAAACAATCTTGAAAACTAGCCTGGTACATGTGCCGTTGCTTTAATTAAAACCTTAAAACATCCATTGAAAACGATATGCTCTTCTAACCCATACCAAATATTGACTAAAAGAGATGATACAACCTGTAACTCAACCTATATATGATCAATAATTGCATGTGTATTTTTTACTCGGCCTAATAAATAAATTTAAAAATATTTATCTAATAAAAATTTTTAATTTATATATCTTATATATTAATTAGTTCTTTTTAATTAATATATCAAATATATTATTAATGAGTTTTATGTGTCTCGCTCATTAATCTAAAATTTTGTATACATCATATTAATTAATTAATTTTAACATTTCAAACTAAACTCTCCATACCTATCAATCTACCATTCGCGCAAGCAACAGGGTCAGTCGAAGATCTTAAAGACTTAGCTGAAGAGATAGAACAAGTCGATGTCAAGAGTCCAAGCGTGCAAAAGTTTCTTGAAGACTGGTGAAACGTGACGGATATTGAAGTTCGTTGGGACCGCAAGGACAAATGGTAAGCCTCGAACGATCACTAGGTTTGAGTAGAGCTAGTTAACGAGGTCATCAACAGCTTAAGTGGGAGAGAATGTCACGATCTTGCTTGTCCAGTGCGTGTTGCACATGGCCGCATGAACCTCTACACCCGTTTTCATCATGCTTTTATGTTATGTTGTTAATTGCATGTTATGTAGTTTCCTTCATTTTTATTTAGGTGTTGACTCCTAGCCATTTTCATATGCAAAGGTGTCACATTAGTTATGTTCCAAAATGTACTATAGGGGTACTAACTCTTGAAGCTTCCCTCCTACAAAGCTATTATATGATGAATGCAAGCTAGTTATTGTGTCCCTTATTGCATCTTGTCATATAACTTTTAAAGACAAATCGTATTTCAAAACGTTCTTTCTCTCTCTTTCGAAAATCTTTTCACGAGACCTGTGATAAAGGTTGCACCCGTTGTGCCATCCGCTCTGCGATTTTCGTTTGGCTGACTTGCTTGTCGGGTTAGAGCAGTGTCTCACGATCGCTTTGCAACGACAACGAAGTTGAATCGTGACACGCGACGACGTCAATACGAACGAGGTCGCGGGTCGCGCGATTGACTACAGCGTGTGGTGGCACTGGCGGGCGATGCCCGCTGTGGGTCAACCTGGAGCGGCAGATCGGGGTGCTCGACTGCTTGCAGTGGTCGGTCGAAAAAAAGGAAGTAGAAGACGAGGGTGCTGGTCGAAACAAGAGGAAGAAGAAGAATAGTGGAGAGAGGAGGAATTTTTGAGAGAGAGAATGCACACACAAATCGAGAGAAGAGAGAGGGGTGATGCGACCTATATTTTTTTTTTCTTTGCTCAATTTGATTTTAAATATAAATACATAATGATATTAATTTCTTTTTCCTTCTCTTTCCAACACACCTTTAAATAACATCTTAGCTAAAATGGCTTATCAACTTTTCAAATCTCAATTCCGTTATTATATATAATTATACATTTGCATTTTAATTTTGGCACCCACTTTAATCAACTAACAACACAACCTTTCTTAATCCTTCCTATTTTTATAATTCACCAAGGTAATAAAAGATTTTAACCCCTCCAATAAAAAGAATCTCACTTCGATTAATAGGTAAAACTCGTTTTGTTACAAGCCATATCAATAGTGTTACAAGGAAAGGGTGTCCAATCTAAATCCATACATTATAAACTATTTTAAGTTATCGACTCGAATAAAGATCCTCTTGTATGTCCACCTAATCATGCAAATTTTCTTCATAATAAAATTGAATTTCATATCATTAATCTAATTATTGTGTTCGATTTGCGTAATGCAAAAGAAAAAACAATTTAATTATTAATTATAACTGAATTCACCGAAAATATTCTTTAATTATAAACTACTAAATACAAACCCTAGTAATTTGTTACTGAGGATGCGAACTTAGCAGTAGACAAATGCATGATTACACCAAGTAATCTTTTTGGAGGAAGGGAAATGGTGAAAAGGTGATCTCTAATTGGGGGTTATTTATTTTTTTGATTACTTTTGTACAATCGTAGAGATCGACATGTGGTTAACATCTAAAGTCTCTTAACTCCAAAGTGGTTAAGATGGTTCGAAATGCTCATTCTCTTGCCACTCTACGACAAACTAATAATACAAAATCTTGTAGCATCAAAATTTGACATCCTGCAGACTCTAACTCTCTTCTAATGCCAAAACTAATTACAATTGTGACTAATTAATCAAACTTAGTAAATCAAATAATTTAAAAACATCAGATACTGATTTTCTGCATCAAATCAAAGCTACCGGTACCCATCTTAACTGGCAAACCAAGACAGATCCTAGCAGATGGAGTTTCCAAGGTGTCTACGTCTCCGTGAAATGCTGCTTGAACAATGAACTTTCCAGCCGTCTCGAAGGTCATTCGACTCAAAGGAGATATCGAGTCTGCTATGCCTCCTAGTCGATTCATAGGTCGGTACCCACCGGAATGAGTCATATAATCAGCAACGAGAGTTAGATGTCGAATATTGACAGATATCCCATACGAACTGAAAATGTTTCGAACTTCTCTTATTATGGTTTCCCTAGCAGCTTCCACTCCGTATGTTTCTAGCATGGCATGAATGTCATTCGAGTATATATATCTAGTATCGACTTCGTCTTGTAACTCATACAGCGTCTTAAAGTCGACTCCGGTGGTCTGCAATGCTGCAACTTTTTCCTTTTCTTCTGGTTTGATATTTTTTCTTTCCTTAGGATTACCCCCGTGGTATATAACCTGACCTTCCTTGCATGTAATTTGTTGACAACCCGTGATTTTGCCAGAGCTTTGGATTGGAACCTTCTGGGCCGTTCTCTGAGCGATCTGTTTACACATGTAAGATATATGAAGTTAGTAAAATGAAAGGATGCTTGACAAAAAATAAGCAAGTAAACAACATATCAGCAATTTAGCACGCTTAGCTATTATGAACCACAAAGAGCGTCAAATTAAAACGTATCCAACTAAACAGATTATTTTCTACACATACATACATAGAGCAAACATGAACTGAACATTCTGAAATGAAAAGGGCATAATTTATTATGGATATGAACAAAAACATAGCTCCAGATAAAAAGAGATAAGTGTGAGAAAGTACCTGTGTCAGTAAAATATGAGGTTCATTGGTAAACTTAAGATGAACCTCAAAATGATTTCCCTTGGCTGCCACATAAATTGCTCTATCAGTGTCCTTTCTGATGAACTCTGATTTAGCTTTCTTCTTTTTGTCTTTTATTTTGGTTGTTTTTCCTTTCAAATTGGACTTTGAGACATCTGTTATCTCTGTCCGATTCTCAGATGTGCCTTCAGCGATTTCCATAGTATCATCATTGGTTATTTCAACCTCATCACCTTGATCAACTTCACTTTCAAATCCTTTGTGTTCCTCTTCCGAATCATCTTCATAATCCATCTCATCAGTAGCTCGAAGTTTTTGTTTCTTCATGTCAAAATCAAGATCTTCAGCAACATCCAAGTCAATAGCAACATCATCATCATCGTCATTTTCTTCACGTTTTGAACTAATGACTTCATCTCTTTCACTCGAACCCTTTGATTGTGAATCGGGCACAAAATTTTTTATACCATTAATTCGTGATAGCAAGACCATTTCATTTTGGATTGAATCTTCCAACTCCCTAATAAAAACAGTTTCCAAAATATCTTCCAAAACTTGTGAAGATACATGATCGTGCTGTGGATTATTTTCAAGTGGATAAAATCTTATTTCAAGCTTATATATACTGCATATCTCTCGCTTCCGTTGAGAAAATGGCACAACAGTTACTTTCATACACTCTATTATGTCAGCTACTGTAATCCTCTTCAACTTATTAGCAAGACACTTGGCATCATCCCTGTCATATAACAGTCAGCATTTTGGAATCAGTATATTATTGGCGAACATGTTAAAATTTATGCTATCATAGTCTCTACTATGCCACCTGCATGTACTCCTCAAATTGGAAGTTTAGTTCCACTTATAAAATAACTAACCGCAAAATTCACATACAATGCAATCTTGAAATTTCTCTCTGCCACGGTTTGATAAGTTTCTATCTTTCCATATATTTCTTTTTAATTAAAAAAACATAAATGGAATCAGTGCAAACTAAAATACTAATGAAATTGTCGATGACTGAATCATGAGTGTCTAGTAAGTTTATTATATGCATGAGTGTCGATTAGGTCACTATGTAGTTAGAGAATATTAACTTTTCTTATATATCCTAGAGTGTCTAGCCAACTTAGGCAAACAACAAAGGAAAATATTTACCTTTGGATATAACATATACACGTGTAATAACAAGATCAAACAAATAATTGGGTTGATGAATCAAGAAACAGTAATTAACTCACATTGTGTAGCCCTCTCGCAATGGGCATGTCATAATTGGGGTCTTGATACATTGTGAAGCACTCATCAAAATCTCTTGAAGACGGGGAATTCCTAGTGTCACATTCATTTCACCGCGCCCAGCATGATGGAAGGTGTTCAACCTAAGATGCATATTTCATTTCAATAACACATTGAACCTAAGTCTAATTCAAAGATAAATAACAAGATTGAAACCTAAAAAGTCAAAATTAGAAACCCGAGAGAAAGAGAAGGAAAGGAGAGCTCTTACGTCATTTGTGTCGATGGCTCTCCGATAGACTGAGCAGCAAGTACACCAACTGGTTCTCCAGGCTGTGCAAGACTTGACAAGTACTTATTCTCCAATAGTCTGACAAAGTCATCCTTTTGTCCCAGACCAGGAGCTTTATTCTTCAAGAGTGAATTATACATGAACTCTGCTTTCTCTTGAAGAACAGAAGGCAACTCATTGATATACATATTATGCTTGCCAACATGATGACTTTTTTGGTAAATCATATCGCGGTTCTGAAATATAATTATTCAGAAGAAAAACAAACACGGAATAAGAAAGCTATATTAAACATTTGGAATTATGAAGGTCAAAAGTTCTTACGGCTGCGACTGCTTCAAATTTTGTAATAAAGGCTGTTTTGTGCACATCTACACCATCCTCGCCGTATTGAAATTGAACAATGGAGCCATCAGCATCACGAACAGTATGATCGTAACAAACTTTTAGCGACTCCATGTTTTTAATGAGGCATCTTTGTAAATATCCACTTCGAGATGTCTTAACTGCTGTATCGACCAAACTATGACAGAGAAAACTCAAGGGTTATATGTCAATAACATGTCAAGAAAATACTAATAAAAAATTATTGTATGTTGCATAATAACCAGAAAGAGGAATCTATCAAATCCTTATATAAAAAGGGCAAAGATAAATGAAATTGACATGATATAGTCTAAAGTTTTAATAATTTTACTTCACCAATTTTATTAGAATGTAAAAAAAAAATCAGCACAAACAAGATCCAGAAAATGAGAGCAAAATCAAGACTATAATTATTTTTTATAGATTAACCTTCAGTTATATTGTAACTTTTACTAAATAATTCATTATAATGATAATAAGACGAGGTTCAAAGCAGATACATGATGCAAAAGCCACCAACTTCTGGGAAGAAAAAAATAAAAAATGGTGCCAAATAACACAAAAATACTGCAGGATCAACACAAGTCCAGAATAAGTTTAATTTACCCTTCCCGGCCAGCCATGCAATGGAAGTAATATTCTTGAGGTCGAAGACCAGTAAGAAAGCGATCAACAATGAACCCTCCAGCTCGCGATGCCCAATCCCATGCCGGGAAGCAGGGTAATGTCTTTCCAGACACCATTCTGGGAACTCGTTTGCCTTCTAACTGCTGCTGGCCTAAATGTGAAGATATTTGTTGAAAATTAGCCTGTAGCAAGACATTTAGAAAAATGGATTAATCGAAGAACAGAGTAAATTGTGATTGAATGCTGATTTAAATTTTCATCCGAATACACTGAACTGCAACAAATCAAAGAAAAGTATATTTACACTGCATCAACAAGTCAAAGTGTTCGGGAAAGCTTCTTCATTATGTCGAAAAAGGGCATCATATACAGTAGAACTATAAGTTGTTTTGGACTCAATATTTCATCGTTCTTAGTTTTATATTTTTATAGCCATATTACACTTTCTGTGCCTCCCAAGTAAATTGGTTTTTGTACAATTGATTTTTTTATTCCTATTTCAATATACTTTTTAGCATATTTTTGCAAAAATTAGAATAAAAATAAAGGTCCATAAGATTAAGAACACTTGGGAGAAAAAAAATTCAAAAAGAAATAGAAATATAATACCATTATCAGAGAAGTTAATTGGAAGTGCACAGAAACATACCGTACCACCTTTAGCTCCAGATGTTGTCATCAAAGAAATGCAGTTATTTACAGATGGTTTTAGCAAGCCCTCAGACAACAAATCTTTGAGGATCTTAGAATTTCCAGTTCTTTCATTGAGTTGGCTGGTCATTTTTCTATCCAATGATGTTAATGCTGATTCTCCATTATTGGAAATAGTTTTTTCAATATTCAACTGCAGTGTCATTGGGTCTGCAAATCAAGCCTCAAATCCATTAAACCGAGGAAGTCCAAAGTAAAAACAAGTAGACTACCACACCTATAGTCATAGAAAGTGTGTTTAATTATTAAGAAACAAAGTTGATATTTAAGGCATGAAGGTATCAATCCAACACATCATCTTCAAAGGAGAATCCCCTCTTTCTTGTGCAGACCTAGTGGTCAAAGAGAGCCTTGAGGATCCAAAAGGTTATGGATTCAATCCACGGTGAGCCTAGAAAATAATATCCTAGGAGTTCCTTTGACATTCAAATGTTGTAGATTTTATGTGATATGTCTCGTGAGAATAGTCAAGATGTGCATAAGTGGTGAACACTCATGGTTATCAATATATATGTGTGTGTGTGTGTAATAAACTTTAATTCATAAAGGAATGAACAACCCAAGGGCACACAAAAAACACAACCCACGAAAAAAAATTGGAGACTCCCTATAGAATCGCTCAATCTAGTGAAACTATACTGAAAAGGGAAATACAAAAAAACTCATCGCACAAATAGAAACATAGAATTCAATGAGGGCCCAAAATCCACCAAAGATCTCTCCACCTCTCTAAAATTTTTATTTCTCTTGCTCCAAAGAAAGCATAAAGTAGCACAAATCCCAACTTAGCACACAAATCCCAACTTTATTATTAAAGGAGATAGAAGCAAACTACTGTCTGATCATATCTTAGCAATTCCATACAGTCAACAACAGTATTGGAACTTTGTTTTGGAAGGCTTTGCATAGAGAATGATTATGCCTCAAAAAAAAAAATTTTTACATATAACCATTAACTTCTGTGAGGCCTCCTTTCAAAGGAGATAAGTAAACACACTGGCTTTTGGCCTTTCCATGGTGGTCAACTACAATCTTTCTGATAGGGTTGGGCCTTAGAAAAATTCCAACCCCAACACTTTAATCATTTGATGGCTTTATAGAATTAGTGTTATCCAATGCTCTTCACTGGTGTGGATATCACACTCTGTTTCAGATTATGGTAATTCTACTATAATTTATAATTAGAGATCACTTTATAATACACAACTGGTGGGGAGACACTATATCTTCTCTTTAGCACACTTCATCCATCATTCATCCACGAATTTTTAGGTTTTTTCTATTACAAAAACATCTAGAGGCGATTTGTTTCAAGGTTTTATGAAGCTATTAAATTCAGCTTTTTATAATCACTCTTCAAACAACCTCATCCAAACGAACCATCACAACCTCTCTTTCAAATCCACTCAAAATAACCACTCATTTCTAATCACGCAAAATAACCCCTCCAACACAGTGGCCGAAGACTTGAACTTTGAGGGCGTGCTTCCCTCAATGTCTCGGGTTTGAGACCCACCTGTGACATTAGTTTGTAGACACTTCCAATGTATCCATTCCTTTGATGTCTCCCAAGGACGGGCATGGTTACCCACGTATAGTGAAGTCAAGCTTCAATTTCACAATTTCCAAAAAAAAAAATTTACTCATCCAAGCACACCACCACCTAATGCTTTCCAAAGTAATAGTGAACATGAAAATACCTAATTTTTCTCCATCGTTGACCTTAAGAAATCCAAGATGCACCTGTTCACCAATATTCTCGCATATTTGAAGTTGCTTCTCTCTCTCCTTGTCCATACTTTCTATCAGTAAAAGATCATCTACTCCACACGTGAACCCATGCATCTAAGTAATGATAGACAAGTAATATCAGTGTCAACTTGTATCATGAGTTATCAACTAATATACGTTATTTTATATAAGAAAGAGTAAATTTTAAATACTACACTATCACCTGAAGATAGACGGTGAATAAACGACTCATTACAGAAAGCAAGAGGCCAGCCGTATTTGAACCATAAAGCTCCTGCACTGTATGGACTAAGCCATAGTCACAAAATTGCGCTTTATCTATGACACCACGTACTAATTCATTTTTAAATATTACTAAGCTATCATCATCCAGACGCTCTGCTTTCAATTTTTCAAACTTTGAGTATTCCTTTTTCTTAGAGTTCCTTTCGTCCAGAACTTCTCCTTTGCCTAACTTTTTTTCATTCCAAGTTCTTTTTCTCTTTGATTTATCATCAACGACCACTTTGACTTTTGATGATTTAAAAAAACCACGTGGAATTTTCACATCTTTTTCTACACAAAAAGATGGAGAGCCTCTAGTGATATGAGCCAATAAAGTTGTGACAACCTGTAAACAAAAAGAAAACATAACCGATTACGAAATCAGAAGTTAACCACGACTTCCACTGTACTATTCACAAAACGACAACTTGTATTCGATTCCAAGAGCAACGCAAAAAATGAAAAAAGAAAAAAAAACGATAGTTTTCTAATTTTAACTAATTTTAGACACCTTGGGTGGGTTAACCTTGCTTACTCGAGTCTAAGCAGCATATCAAACATCTCAACAAAACATGAATCCTCTTATTTACTGTGAACTCGTAACATTATTGTGTTTTCTTTGAATGATTTAATATTAGTATGCATGTACATATTTATTACTTTCTAGACAATATCTAAAAACCTGTTTTCCTGTCCAAAGAGGCTCTGGTTTCCAAATGGCAGGAAGAATAGGTAGCATCTCAGCTTCAAATTCTAAAATAAAAATCTTCTGCCCAAGTTTCTCTGATGACGCACACGGTTTGGATGTTGAAATGCCAGAACTATATAGAAGCTGACTAAATTCATCGAATTTTAAAAAGGTATCTTTCTTCGTCAGAAGCACAGCACTTATAATGTGGTCCTGAAGAATACATGCAAATTGGGAGGTTAACCACTGATCTATATCAATGATAAATATATGAAGAAATAAGCTCGAGGTTTTGACAGAAATTTTCAAAATAATGTGGTACCTGAATTAAAGCTCTGATTGGTTCACCACTAGTGGGCTTCACATACTGGTTATTCGCATTAACTAGGTTGTAAGCTTCAGCACGAGAAATTTCATCTTGGGGAAAATGAACGTTCATTTCATCACCATCAAAATCAGCATTATACGTACTGTAATAGGAGGACAACAAATTTTCACTGGCACAAGCTCTTGTTGAAAATAACACAAATATTTTCACAAATATATACATATTACACATAAGGATACCTGCAATTTGCATAGTGCATTCGAATAGTCTTCTCTCCCTTCAAGACACGAACAACATGAGCCATTATACTAGGCTTGTGAAGAGTAGGCTGTAAAAAGGAAAAATGGCATACACATAAAATAAGGATACAAATAGGCTTTCTAATGTTTGAATTGACAGCCAGTTAACACCATCTTTAGTTCGTTTCAAAAAAAAACACCATCTTTATTTTATGTAAATCGTCAATGAATATCTTTGTTTGGATATGCAAGATAATGTAACTGGGACCAGAGTAAATTGCTTGTGTTTGGATACAATTCAAAAGATCGAAGTTAAATGGCTGTGTTTGGATATGCAGATTAAATAAAAATGGGCCAATAATGATTAAAAAGAAAGGCATATGAAGGAACTCTGTCAATAAACCAAAATCTACCTGTCGATTCACAAGGACAATATCTCCATCTTGCAGATGCCGATTCACAATTTTCCCTTCAAATTCATAATCATCACTTGCTTGATCAACAACCACACCACGAGAGGATGGTAATTTCCTTGAGATAGAAATGCGTGATTTCTGACTTGGTTTCAAGTTCAACTTCACTGTAGCTAACTTATCAATGTAATGTGTGGCTCCCGGATGGGTTTCAGGACCATTAATTATAGCATTTCGTAACTTCTGCACATTCCAAGCCGTCACTCTCTGAAAAAAGTAACAATAAAAATTAAAAAAACAGGATCAGTTTTCAACGAAAGTTGTTTATTTTCACTCATTTCTTTATATATCAACGAGTGTCTGCAAGGTTTTAGACGGCAAAAGGTTGTTCCTCTAGAAGAAGTGAGGTGTAAGCCTCGAGGTGGTATGAGGCATAAGCCTCAAAAATTAAAAACATTATAAAAATTCTAAATTTGTGCAAACATGTATGATAAAGCAAAATACTTTCATAAAGATATAATAAATACCACACCAACACTAATAGGATAGAGTTTTTTTGAATGAGAAACAATTTCATGATGAATGAAACATAAGTGAATTCAAGCACCTATAGTGAATACAACAAAGAACTCCAAAAGGAGATGAGAGAATAAAATAAGTCAACAAATGATGAAAATTAAATTGATGGTTCTGAAACAATTATGTTCTAAGAATCTAAAAAAGAAAATATGTAATCTAAATGGATGTCTAAAGAAATGCACGAGAAAGAGATCGTGAACCAAGTCCAAATAGTAATCATTAATATTATTATTATTCAAACCCATACATTTTAATGAATTGAAAAAATTAATATTATTCTTCTACCCTCGGTGTGTTATCATAGAGGCGTAAGCCTCTCTTGTGTGAGGCGTAAGCCTCTTAAGATCCAATAAAAGTGTAAGTCTCGAAGCTAAAAGTTAAAGTCTCGCCTCGAGGTTGAGGCTAAAAGCTAGAGTCTCGCCTTAAAGCGAGCCCCAAGGCATAAGCCTCCATAACCTTTGAAAACATGGAGAGGTCAAGCTAACTTACGCGTACCTCGACTATTTAAACATTTGGATGTCAAGAAAATACGTAGAACATTAATCATAGGTAGGTGGCCACCGGATTGAATCTCTCACCAAGGCCCTTGCCTTTTAACCATTGGGTCACTTCATGGTAGTTACTTTCACTCATATCTTGGGTAAAAATATCTTAGCTAAGTAGGTAAAAATACAAAAACTCATTCACTTCTATGAAAGAATAACACCTATCGGGTTTTTTAAATAAAAGAACAAATTTCATGGTGAAAGAACGAAAAAATATGAGGCATAAAAAAACCAAGCCCTCAAGTACGAGGGCCCTAGAGGAAGGGTCCACAAGGTAACAAAATATGACATTATCACATATGACAGAAGAGAGTCATTAAACTTGACAAGGGATCAAACGTCAAAAGGATCACTCTCAAACCTATGAAAGATTCAACTATTTCTCTCTCCTCAATTCCCCATAACAAATGATCCCCCTATCATGTTTAGAATTTAGAGTATTAACAACGATGCACAAAAATACTATGGTCAAAATAAAAGTCATATTTTCATACCAGAACCAAATGAGATAATTTAAAAAAAAAAAATGAAAACCTCACCATGGGTGAGTTAATGGTTGAGGCTTAACACAAAAACCAGGTACCATATTCAAATTGAGAAGATAATCAGTATTACAGCTAGAATACATGTTAGATTAGAATACCTCTGGATAGGACAATCTCAATGCAAAATACGGGGGAATTCCAATCTCATTAACTGCCAGGTAGGGATCTGGTGAAATGACAGATCGGCATGCAAAGTTAACCCTCTTTCCCATCATCTTCTGACGAAACATGCCTTCCTTCTTCTCCAATAACTGACATATTCCCAAGGAAACATCTTTTTGACCTGGACCTGTCCTCAAGAAAGCATGGCCACCATTCAATACGGAGTTACATGATATCCCATATCTAAGGAAAATACAGCATATGCCAAAACAAGATAATCGACTATAGGTTAAATAAGGGTCAGGTAAATCATAAAGTGCTTAGATGTTATAAGTTCAATTCATGATGGCTAGATTCTTAGAAATTACTTTTCTACGAGCTTTTTTTTTTTTTGAGAAGGAAACAATTTTCTACGAGTTAAGTTAACAACCAAATGTAGTAGGGTGAAGCGATTGTCCCGTAAGAATAGTTGAAGTGTGTGTAAGCAGTTCCTAATGCTCACGAAAAGTAAAAAAATCCCAATTTACAATACACGTCAAGAAAGAAATTAATCCAAACTGCACAACTAGAGATAAACAGCCATCAGTACCTAGGACAGTTCAATTTATAGATTCTATTAATTTTGTTGATACTCTTTTTGTAATTTTTTTCAACAGCAAAAAATTCTATCGACCATGGTCATTTCATGCCATCAACAAAAAAAGTTCTGTTTCTCAAGGGAAAAAAGAAAAGAATAGAGAAGTCATCAACTGGGAATTGAAACATTTCGTATAAACTGAAGGCCATTTCTTAGAAAACAATGACATAAAAATAAACAAACATGCTTACCAGATGCAGTTTTGCTATCAAACAAAACATTGATAGATTGTTGAAGATCCATCCACAGCCTCACTATCTTTGAATGTTCTGATTTGTTAGCATGAGCATTTCCTAATGATAGGTTGGACTGTAGCACCTTATTCAGTAAAACTGTTTGAGGATGCTCCATTATCTGAGAACACAATGTAACAAGACCACATAAATACTAGGATAAATACAGTTAGATTAAGATGAAGAAAAAATGCTGCAGGTTAAAATGCTAGAATAAATACTGTTACAGTAGTAAAACATACAAGGACTCACGATTGACACATTATAGTTATCAGTAAACATCTCATTAAAAGCTATGATTTTTGTTGGTTTCCATCGATTACATTTCATATCATTTTCTTTTTTTTTATTATTCTTCAGATATTCATGTGTGTACGGACTAGCTTATTCACACCTCGACTATTCTCACGGGACATATCGCCCAACCCTACAACATTTAGTTGTCAAAGAAACTCGTAAGAAATTAATTCCTAGGTAGGTGGCTATGGATTGAACCCACCGCCTTTGGGTTTCTTAATTTCCTGTTTTACTACTAGGCTACTAGTACTAGGCGGGTTTATATCATTGTCATTTTTTACATAATTTTCATAGTTTTAAGCAAATACTAAAAGAAAAGAGATGAGCAAGCGAGTGATCATCACTCATTAATACCCTCGGTCTTTAGTCAGAGAGAGAGAAAGAGAGAGTATATACTTACAGAATCACCTGCTTTTGCAGGGGGGCGGAATTTAGTTGGAGGGACTAGAACGGACTCTAAGAAAAACATGGAGTGGCCTGCTTTATTTCCATATCCCTGATGCTGAATATCACTGATAAACGAGCAAAGTCTAGCTTCATTTTTCCACAAACGGCTCAAGATATGCTTAACCTATTATCAAAGTAAATATAGAATGATTTGAAGAAGAAAAAATATGCATCTTACATCACAAAATAAACAGACAATACCTCAGATGGCATCAAATGTCCTACAGAGAAGTTCTTTTGCATGAAAATTTCAGGAGAAACTTCTTCTGAATATTCTACTGAGTCCTTTGTTGTCGTGTCATCAAATGCATCTCCTTCCGACATATTAATAACAGTAGAGTGCAAAATTGAAGCCTCTTCCTCAATCGAGGATATGCCTTCGGACCCACTGCTCACACTCACAGGCTTGCAACCTTTAATAGCATTAGCCCTCTTATGGATTCCTTCCAAGGCATTCTGTGTCAGCCATGAAAAAAGCCGAAATCAAATCTCCAAAACTAGTGCAGTAAGACTTGAAAGAGAGTACATCAATATTCCCAGTGAGTAAATGGTTATAATGAAACAAACAACATATCATATGCCAACAAGAGCATAGCTCTAGCAACATCATGTTTAACCATGAGGTTACAAGTTTGATTATTGATTACCCTTCCCAAATGTTGTTGAATCAAAAAATTGAACTTATCATCTATTAATTGGTTCTACTGTTCAATGTGGGAGTCATGGAATGGGTATGCCATCAATACCTAAAACAAACTATTAAAGATACTTTAATTGCTTAATCATGAGTGGCAATGTAGTCTTTACCTAGAAGGCCCTTCCCCACCTAATGTTGCCTATGCAGAGCGGAAAAGGAATTCCTAAACCGCCTGTGTTTACTGCCTTTTTTTTTCTTTGATATATGTACTGCTTTTTTACTAAACCTATTCAGATGATTGTTTTGGAACCTTTTAATTGGCCACTGGCTCTCCCTCCCACAGAGAAGGACTGGCAGAATAAAGTGTCAAAGATAATCATTACAAGAGTGATAAGAAAGTAATTTGGATACAGCTCTGCAGGACTTCTATTTGGGTTATTTGGTGCAAGTGAATCTTTCAAGAAAAGGAAAGAAACTTTTTTAAAAAAATGAATCGACCTGCCAATGAGAAAAGTACCGACCAGGCCAAGGAAATAGGGGAGACCATCAACAAAAAGGGACTCCAATCTAATAAAATTACTTCTACAGTGTAATTACAATAGAATCCTAAAGGGTTATTACAAAAATAAAATATATATATATATATATATATACTATTATTTACTATTATTACAATGGAATCTAATGCGGGTTCAAATGTCACTTAAAGATCTCTGCACCCCTATAAAAATACTGTTATTTACTTTTTTATAATGAAAGAGCAGACAAGAGACGGACAAACAAAAAAGAGAAGCCCTCAAAAAATAAGTAGAGACCGCCTGTAAAAGGCCTCCAATCAAGAGAAATAATGCCTAGAGAAAAATTACAAATAACCTTAGAAATAAAAGCTCAAAGAGAAACATAAAATTTGCCCCATTAAGGAGTGTGCTGCACATCACCAAAGGAGATGATCAAGATCCACTATTGCCTTTCTAATGCAACAAATGTGCCCCATTAAGGAGGAACCTTCTACACCACCATGTCTAATGTACTAATCCTGTCACGGAGCATTTGCCAAGTAAAATTAATAATTTTTTTTTGGAATTTTCACCATCAATAACGAGGTAAGGGCTCTAAATCGTAAAAGAATGAACCAGACAACGATAGAGAGAACAACACGTGAATCCCTCAAAAGGGTTGGGAGACCAACATCAAAAATCTCATGCTCCACACCACATGGAAAGTTCCCCAATAAAGAAAGTAAGGAATCCCCCAACGAAGAATAGAAAGCAATAATAAGACAACTAAAAACGGATGCCAAGAAAATTTTTTTGCTCTGCTAGAATTGCAATAACAAATATCTCTTCAACACAGATCACAACAAAAATACCCCCACAAAAAAAAATAAGAGCAACATTATCCAATGTCTCCTTGTCGAACTGGAAGTTCAAGTAAAGCAAAGGATGATGCCTAAAAGGAACCAACACATCTATCACTGAACGACATTCTATTAAGGGATGAATGAAAAAACCAAAGAAATATCAAATGAAAAAAAATTGTCAACCCAAATATCACCCGGCAAGGGATGAGAAACAGAACTAAAGAACGAAAAGAATCCATCAATGCCTTTTTAAGATTTCATATAATTGTGTCACAACCCTCTGCACCCAACCCACTCAAAAGGGATTGACTCGTGCTTGCTCACAGTAACTCTATGCCAAAGAGAGTTAAATATAAAAGGTGTTATATCCATTTGGCTAACATTGCCCAATTGAGAGATCTCAGATTGCCCACCCCTAGACTCCTCTAGCTCATCTTCATGAAGACAGTCTCAATTAACCAAATAACCACCCTTCCCCTCATCCGACCCCTTCCAAAAGAAGTCTCATATGAGACTTTCCATAATCCTACAACCAAAACATGTATTCTAAATAAACTAAAAAAATAAGTAGAAAGGATTGTCACTCAAAACCGATTGGACGGTTAACATGTCCCCTTAGAAAAAATGTTTTTACCAGGATGAAAGCTTCTGCCTAACTTTAACCACCACTGGCTCCCAAAAAGAATCAGACATAAGAAAATGACCTTAGTGGTGACCTAAGTAGGATGAGGGCAATCTACCCACCTTAGGACCAATCCACTCCACCCAACTATTTAGCTTGTCCTCAAACTTCAAACTTAATCGCTGACATTGAAGCTATCTTTCTTTTTTTTATTTTGGTGTAAAAAGTACCAAGCTCTCTTATGTATAGCAACAGAATCGGTTTCCCTTTTATGTCAGTTCATTTCATCCTTGAAATACTTTCCTATCCAAAAAATGTTATATACTACACTCCTTGATAATGTTCCCTTGTACAACCTTTTTCTAAATAATTTTTTCTATATTTACCTAAGTGTTATTTATCAAAAGTTGGATCACAAATAACATTTTTTAAATGAAGACCAACTTTCAGTGAGAAAAGATAAAGAATATGGGCATACAAAAATAAAGCCCATAAAAATGAGCCAAACCAAAGAATCTCACCTACGACTTGATAGTATTAGTAAAGCCATAAAAGAAATATCAAAACTGAACTAGAATGGGCATGCGAGAAGAATCACCATGTGAAGCCAACCAAAAGTAGGGGTACTAATTTTAGGATTTTTGGCACCACAATTAGTGCATTGTTTACTCTTGTGCTTCAGAAATCTATTCACAACAGATATGGCTTCAGAAAATTGAAGAGAAGTCCATTTCTTTGGTTGCATGCTTTGCTTTCCATTGCTAGACTCAGTTAGCAAATCTGAATCCAGCTCTTTGGCCTCCACAACTTCGCCATTCAAAATGAGCTCCAGTTGAGTTATACATTTTTCAACCTAATGTCAAGAATTAAATCATAAAGTATTATTGGAGTATAGAAGATGAATAGTGTATGAAACTAGAATATTCCACCTCAAAAAATATTTAACTATAGTAAGTTTACCTGAGATTCACCAGCCCGAAAATGGTGGCAAGAGAAACAAGTACGTTGTAGAAGATTATGGAGAATAATAAATAGCAAGGGATTATATACAGGTGAAACAAGGTCAATGTGACCACAATGACCAGGACAGTTGAAAGTCCTCTGTCCGCAAGATTTGCAACTATACAAACAAAAATACCAACCAAATGAAAATCTACAGAAACACTGAATTAGTAAAAAATAATTGTAGAATATAAGACAAGCTCAAAACAAAATGCCACGAAACACCTCTATAATTGCTACAAGTAGAACAGCAAACATGTAGCAAAACCTCCAGTAAATATCCTTTTGTCCATTCAATTTCAAGCCAAACTTACCCAACAAGAACAGACTTTGTGTCAATCAACATTACTGTAAGGGGAATACCAGTTTAGACCAAAAAGTCGACATATTCACACAAGTGACAAGAGATTACAATCAGTCAAACAAACGATATAAAAATATATTGTGTTCGTCATCATTGAACTTCACACACCACTTAAGAGAAATAGATAAACTAGAATTTCTCCCAAATTAAGTTGAGTAATAATGCTACCAAATAGATGGACCAAAGAGGAAAACCTGCCTATTATTTGACCACATTTCAGATTTCATAATAATCAGGCAATTAAACCCTTCTATTCAAAAGTGAGAATGCTTGTGACTCTCCAAATATTATACACGAGTGGCTTACAATTTTTGTTAATTTGTAACATAAACCAGATGAACCCCTATAGAACAGTCTAACGGTCAAAAGGGCTAGTTTAAATTTGATATATTTAAGACCATTTACACAAGCTACGATGGCCACTTAAATAAAATGTTAAATATCTTTCAAGTATTACGTAGAACAAAACGTTATCTTATTTATTTAATGTTTAATAAAAGTGTGCAAAGTTGGCTCATAAATGATCTAAAAAAGAGACTTGGAGCTAGTATCATGTTGTTTACGATGATTGATTAAAAACATACAAATCAGTGAAATACTACTCAATCAAGCAAGTACATACAGAAACACAAACATGCTGACATTGAATCAAATCGACTAGGAAACATTAGACCACATTTCCCTGGTGGAGTAACCGGAGGAATCGAGGATGTAGACTCATTATTGTATGATCATGAAGAAATTTCTGGGTGGTGTTTCAAGTTGTGGTTTGATTCTGCATCCTTTAAAATGACAAAGAAGATTTAATGCGGAAGGAAAAAAATATTATAATTTTAGACACATTGAGACCTCATAAAATTATGTATTTTACTTTGGGAGCGGTCACTGGGTTTTTTTATAATTATCCTCAAGGTTTAATTATCATCACCTCCACCATCACTACGAAAAGCTTTAGCACGAGACAAATATTCTACTTCTAAAAGTAAACTAAACAAAAAACAAGGATACTCACAGTGTTGTTTCATCTAAAGAACCCATTGCAGGATCATAAAGCCCACCAAACATGGGTCTGCCCATACCATCTAACAATATGGGCACAGTAACTTTCACCGTACTTTGTTTCCGAACCTCCTCTTTCGTCATAAAGCTGAAAGCTATCGCTTCGACCGACACGGAGGCACCCTGCAACAAATGATCACCCTTTAGAAACCTAATTAATCTTTAACATCCTTAATCCTACCACGCCACAAACAAAACTAAAAATTCCAACATAATAAGCATTCGACAACTAGCAATTTCCTTGACTGCATTCAATAGAATGCTTAGAACCATTAAAACCAGCTGTGCATTTTACTACGCTCGCATCCTCTCGAACAAGCAATAACATAAAAGTGAACACTCGAAACATACAAGAAAGAGAATGAAAGAAACTGGCATTAGTACCTCGGTTATCTGAGCCATGGCAGCAACAAGACTTCAACAAAGACGAGACGGGATTCACCAATCGAAAGCTTCAGGGAAGGTTTAAGTAGGGTTTAACAGAAGCGGCGGGAGTGAAGATAGCACCCTGAAAACAGCGAATGATCAATAGTTTACCTAAACGAGAATACAAAAAATGTACTCAAACGACGGAGAATATTCTCCCAAAGCGAAGTGGAGGTTTGACAATTTTAATATGTTCTAAAACATTAAACGATATCCAATAGTAGTTTTATTAAAATTTATTTAATTATGAAACAAACTAGGGAATTTTCCAACCATTTTAATCTACATAACCATCTAAAATTATTTTATTCTTCTGACCGTTTGATCCTCTTCTTTTTCTTTTTTTTTTCATCATTATATTGTCACAAATAAAATACTTTATTCGTCAATACCATAATAATACTAGTGTTGAACAAAGTAGCACAAACATTCATTGAATAAGATTAACTGAATAATACATAATACTCATGCTACAATACTATTATATCACACATTTTCTCAACAATATTGTCTTATAAAAGCCGATATAACATCTTTATATTTCGCATTTCTACCAATATTGTATTAAATTGGTAATCCAATACACTAACTACTATTGAACCCATAGTACACTTCATATAATTCCATAATACACTTGATCTCCTATCTCCAAATTATACAGTAAACATGGAAAACTTCATAATATTTCAAAGGTATTATCATTTATAATACAATTTACGCAACATATTCATTCATCGTATATTGTATTAGAATCGTTTTAAATAATACAATCGACTATTAAGCTTATACATATACCACTAAAGACGTCTATAATACAATCAGAGTACAACAAATGTACCATTATAATACACTACACTCACGTTAGAAATTCTTTAAAACATTGAAGATTTTTGACGAAAAAAAAAAACAATACAATAATTCTTCACAAAATTAGAGTACGAAAAAGTGAAAAGTGGGAGATGAAAATTTTGGATGGTGGGAAAATGAATAGATGGTTGAAAATTTGTAGGAAGAAATCACCGAAATGAAGGAGTGGTTTTCTATTTTATTTTTCCCAAATACGGTTTCATTTATTGAAATATGAACAGTATTGAAATTGACAATTTAATCAAGGAGTGAATAGAATGGTAATATTTAATAGTAATTTGGCTATATGTATAAAGAACCCAACAAACTATCTTAATAAGATTATTAAATATGTATAAACATTGAAAGGAAATATAGTTTATCATATACAATAATTGAAATAGATATAAAGAATATAAAAATATAGAGAAAATCGTTAATAAAATGATTTATACAAAACGATTTCGATTCATATTGTCGGTTTTATACCAAACCAATATCTTCGGTTTTTCAAAAAATTGATACGATCCAGTGTCCTATAAAGTGTAAACCCATTGGTTCGGTTAACGGTTTTGAATTTAATACACAAGTTGATTAACTACTTGAACTGAAATATGATATTTTGCTGGATTACTCAACTCCGATAACCATAATGCTTAGAAATTTGTTTGCAATTGATGAGGTAGTGACTATTTTTGGAGAAAGGTGTTTGTTTAGAATAACTGTTGCATAAATGACCTTTAAGGAACCTCCTTGAAAACCAACCAAACAGAGTAATCAACGAGAGGAAAAGAAAGAGGATGAGGCAGCTTCGACCATGTTCCCTCGAAAAAATCCAACAACATTCTGAATATGAAAAAATAGAAGATGACACTGGAAGAACAATGATTCTTGAAAAAATTAAGATTGGGTCTAACTTTTACAAAAAGAAGCAAATCAGTGATTCTATTTCAAACACTAAAATTTGAAATGATTCAATCAATAGAGATGCAATAAAAGATATAAAAATTCAATATGTAAAAAACAGAGTTTAGTTTGAACTCAACTCAACAATAATGCCCACATGAACAAGCAAAGAGAAATCCCAATGAAAGAGAATAAACAAAGGCGACTAAAAATAAGAAATCCCATGTCGACTAATCGCTTGATGGTGAAGAGAAAGAGAGAGAGATTAAAAAGAAAGCCGACCTTCCATTGAAGTTGGGGAGCGAGAGATGAGCAACTGAGAGACGATGAAGATGGAGCACGATTAAAAAGAAGAGAAGAAATCGGAAGAGGACGCAAAAAAGACGAAGAAAGCGAAACAGGGGCCGAGAGAGACGTTGAAATCAAAGAGGAAACGAAGAAGATGAATAAATCTCAAAACCTTAGGGTTTTTTATTTTGGAATTTATAGGACGGTTCGGTTTGTTTATTGGATCGGTTCGGTTTGGTCGGTTATTATATTTTTTTTCACCCCTTAAACGTAAAAAAATGTATTCAACATAAAAAAAAATGAAAAATAGATTTATAAAAGCAAATGATACGTGCAATCTGGAACC
Organism: Cyclanthera cordifolia; assembly: GCA_037832605.1. Lineage (NCBI taxonomy): Eukaryota > Viridiplantae > Streptophyta > Magnoliopsida > Cucurbitales > Cucurbitaceae > Cyclanthera > Cyclanthera cordifolia. The sequence continues at coordinate 380 of JBBMEG010023238.1, read as the reverse complement.
CTTAGAAAAATTAAAAAAAAACCTCAATTCAAAATCCTTAATTAAAATTCTCTGAAATTCAATTTTCATAAATTGAAATCAACCCCAAATCCGTAAGTAATAGAAGAGATAAAGCAGTTAATTAGCAAACACACACATTTAAAAATGCATTAATTTACACATTTTTCATTATAGATTTGGATAATTGCACAAATCACCCATAAAATCTGATGTTTGTAATATTTTTCATTAAACTTTCAATTTGAGCGATCATTTCTCCTACCGTTTGAAAATTATTGCAATTAACATATTTAAGTTTATTTTAAAGGGTTCTTTATATCCATAGCCATATGGAGAAACCCATTTACATTCCTGCCAAAAAAGTAATTTAATTGCAACCA
>JBBMEG010023207.1:0-25282 GCA_037832605.1 Cyclanthera cordifolia | reverse complement strand
TTTCAAATCACTAATCGACACTGTTTTACTTATGTTTGATGAATATCCTTCAGGTACTTTAATTTCAGATAATGTTTCACACAAGTCTCAATTTCTCATTTCTTGTTAGTGTGTAATATGCTGGAGGCAAGAATATTCTTTTCTCTCCCATTTTTGGGCTAACTCGGATCTGATAGTCAATTCAACTAAGTCTTGACGTATTTTTAACCAATATTTTGTTTTTCCAGGAATATGAAGCAGGGTTCCAATAATATTAGAACAAACATTCTTCTCAATGTGCATGACATCTAAACAATATCGCACGTGAAAATATTTCAAATACTTCAACTCAAAAAATTGATTTCTTCTTTCAATAAGTGTTTGCATGTTGTTCTTTTCTACGTCATTTTCCATGAGTAAATTGAATAGTATTTAGTTCTGCAATAATATCTTCACCGCTTAACGGTTCAGGAGCCACTCCGAATTCTTGTTCCCCATTAAACGCTTTATTTTGTCGTCTATATGGGTGCCCAATAGGTAGATATCTCTGATGTCTAAGGTATGCCATCTTTTTTTCCTTAGATAATAAGTAGATGTTGTTTTCTCTCCACATATCGGACATGCATGATACACTTTTACAGTACACCACACAAATTACCGTAAGCAGGAAAATCATTAATAGTCTAAAACAAAATAGCTTTCAAGGTGAAGCGTTGTTGATGGTGTGCATCAAAACATTCAATACCTCTATTCCATAGCATTTTCATATCGCGAACTAATGGTGCTAAATAGACATCTATGTCATTTTCTAGTTGTTTGGGTCCAGAAATCAATGCATTTAAGGCTAGATGTTCGTGTGGATTGTAAGTCATGCACAACCATGGAAGTAAATTGTAAGTCATCAACATCACTAGCCAACAACTATATCTAGTACTTTGGTCTCCGTGTGGATTTACACCATCTGTTGATAAGGCTAGATGAAGATTCCTCGATTCTAAACTAATTCCGGCCATCTTTCGCCTATTTGTTTCCATGAGAGTGTATCGACTAGATGTCTTAAATTCTCATCGACGTGCCGGTCAGTAGCATGCCACACCAATAATTTTAAAGTTTATTTACTTCGAAACATTCGTTCAAATCTTGGAATGGGAGAGAAATACCACATGACTTTTACTGGAATTTACCCTTACTTGCACGGACTTTCGAACTTTCTATCTTGATGTTCCACATGTAGGACCCAATTCGACATTAGCGAGTTCTTTTCGATACAAACAATAGTCATTGATACAGACATGAATCTTTTCATAATTCATTCCTAATGTACTTAAAATCTTCTTGGCAGAATAGGTAGATATCCAAATTTCATTAGGACAAGGCAATAGAATGCTCAATAATTCTAACAACTCTGTGAAACTCTTATCGCTCCATCCAAACTTTGCTTTCAAATTATAAAGCTTAATCGATGTAGATATCTTAGTAAAATTGTTACAATTTGGGTATAATGGTTTCTTAGCATCCTCTAATGATTGCTCAAATATTGGCGATTTATCGTTAAAATAATCGTGTGGGGCCTCAAACATAAATATTTGGTCATCCAAATTCTCATCTATAATTTGATCGATTGGAACACTTTTGATATTGCTTCTTTTCCTCGATATAGATTCTCCATGCCAAATCCATGTGTCATAACTTTGATCGACACATTTCAAACATGGACAACAAACAACATTTGATCCTTAAGATTCCACAACTTATCCATATCCCAACTAAAATAATACCTACACACAAGGTAAAAACCCAAACACAAAATTTTAAGGCACTACGTACTTTAAGGCACTACTTAAAAATTCAAAATTAGTCAACTACTTTAAAATTCAAAAAATTAGTCACTACTTATAATACAAATTTAAAATACAAAATTAATAAAACTATTTAAAACATATAACTAAACCCACAAACAAATTCCTAAAAAATAGCAAAATAAATAAAAATATAGGAAAATAAAAAATAGCAAAAATAGCTAAAAATAACAAAAAAAATTAGTATCTTTGAAATGTAGGAGGTGGAAGAGAAACTAGAGCTCAAATCCATTCAACAAGTTGTAAAAAGATATGAAAATGAGAAGGGAAAGCAAAATGGTGAAGAATTTTTTAAGGTTTTGAGAAATAGGAATATTTTTTGGAGGTTTTGAGAGAGTTTTGGCCGTGGGTAAAGAGAAAAAAATGAGAAGAAGAAGAAGAAAAGTAATGAAGTTTTCGGGGAAGAAGAAGAAGAAGATCGAAAATGGAGTGGGGTTACGGTGTAAATTAGGGAGAAAAGAGAGGGAAGAAGAAAGAAGAGTGAAACTAAAGACAAATGAAACTGAAGAAATGAATATGGTTTTGGTGTCGGTCGGACCGACACCAAAAAACTGGAAATTACCTTTGAGTGTCAGTCAAACTGACACCATATATCTGTTGAGCCGTTTTTTTTACTATATTGTGTCGGTACTTTTGGTGTCGGTCTGACCGACACCAAAAGTATTAGATTATTAATTTTGGTGTCGGTCAGACCAACAACAATTGTCCAGACTGACATCAAATGATCGACAGAAAAAGTGACCGACACTATATATCCGTGTTTAAAAAAAAAATGGATAGCCCGTCACCTATTCCCTCTTTTGTAGTAGTGATAAATTTTTCCTATAAGCTAGCAACTCTGGGTAGCCATCGCCCAACACAACTCCACAAAATTTCCTTTCTTTCCTCACTATGTTATTGTTCTACTTAACCACCCCCTTTTTTCTTAAATCCCTATTTAATTTCCAGCAGGCCCACGTTTATAAGCAAACTTAAACTCTAGCCCAGCAGGCCCACTTTTAATTTCCCTCTTACTTCTACCTTTAACCTCAACGGGGTTGACTCCACCAACGGGTCAAAAAACCCGGTTCTGACCCACGCCATGCAAAACTGAAGGGTTGTTGGGGCTTGTATTTTGTTTGATTGGATGGCTCAGAGAAAATGACAAGTTGCTGCATTTTCTCTTTCTTTGTTTTTGAAACAAACATCTATTCATTAAAAGAACGGAATAGAGCGAACCCGCTCCTTCATCACCACAGAGGCGACCTTGAAACTACAGTCAAAATAACATCAAAACTACAGTCATCCAACAAATCCCACAGAGAAAAAGAGCCCTGCACTAAAAGGCTTAGCTAAAAGGTGGACAACACGATTACAATTCTGACCATAAAATATAAAAGAAATAGAGAGAAACCTAAGAATTAGATCCAACATATCAACAATAATATTGCTGAGTTTAGTCACATCTTGAAAAACTTCATTAATGATATCAATGATAGCTTTAGAATCTGATTCCACCAAGATCAGGGGCATTGTGTTAACACCTAAGGCAATGAGATGCCTTAACCCCTCCTTTATCGCAATTTATTGCATCATCTTTGTTGAATACGCCCTAAAGCCCTTTTAACCAATTAGCCTTGACATCCTAGCAGAATCATTGGTTATCCAACCAACTCCTCTAGAGGCTTGAGAGGAATTCAACATTCAACTTCCACAATCCAATAGGAGGTAAGGACCACTACACTCTTCTCACTGCCAAGCTACGCCTTATAGCATTGGACCAAGCCTCTAAATCACATAGAAAAGTGAATGAGTTAAGAGCTTTAGTTAATGACGTGAGAAGGTTTTCAAAAGAAGCATTCACACTATTATGAAGCACATAATTACAAAAATTCCAAAGTTGCCATATAACAATTAAAGCTTATGCAAGGTCCCCCTCAAGAATTTTGTCCAGGACACCCTGCTAAAAGTTGACTCTCGAATCAGTCGACCTAAAAAAAAAAGCAAAGTTAGATCAAAATGGAAAGGAAACGGACCAAGCTTTAATAAAAAATTTACAATCACTAATCAAAAGCAAGTTTGTCTCCCGGGCCTTTCCACGCACAGTACAAAGCACCACAAATGCTACGCTACACCAACGATGGTGATTTTCCCACCTAGGCTTCCAGAAATATCGAACACGAAAATAGATACCTTTCACAATTCTAGACAACAGGCACTTACAATTCCTTAAGATTCTCCAACTTTGCTTGCAAGCATTGCTTGATTGAAAAGGACAATGCTTTGGAACCCTAACCCACCATCTCTTTACGCTTACACAAATTAGTCCAGCTAGCCCAATGCATTTTTTCAACTCATTTTTCTGCCCCCACCAAAATTCTTCCCAAGCACAATCAATGTCTCCACAAATATTCTTAGAGAGCTAGAAGCAACTCATCGCATAGGTAGGAATAGCTTGAGCCACCGTCTTAATAATCACTTCCTTTCCACCTTTAGAGAGAATATTTCCTTTCCACTTTTAAAGATAGTTTTGAACTTTGTAAAACACTTCACTAAATAATTTTTTTTGTTCGTATGATTATGCGAGGGAAAAACCATATAAGAACTCGACGAAGAATCTATTTTCACCCCCAAAATCTTACTCATAATTTCATCCACATGACAATTAATATTCTTATTAATCATCATGGAAGATTTTTTAAAATTTACCGTTGGACCAGAGCCAACTCATACACATCCAGAATTCTTCTAATTTAAATGCAGTTCGACTCAGAGGTCCTGGAAAACCAATGACTATCATAAGTAAATAATAAATGAGAATTAGAATGGCAGAATCTATTAATTTTAAGCCCTTTAAAAGAGTTCTCGAGGTCTCCCCTTTTAAGTGAAGCTGAAAGCCCCTCAGTGCAAAGCAAAAAAAGGTAAAGGGAGAAAGGATCCCCTTACCTTATCCCCCTTCCAGCAGCAAACTCTTCATAAAAGAGGGTTGATAAGAAATGCAAAATTAACAGACGAGATACACGAGCGAATCTTTTGGATCCACACCTCATTCAAACCTATTTTACTCATAATTTGAAATAAAAACTACCAACTTACCCTATCATAGGCTTTACTCATGTCAAGCTTTTGAGCCATATACCCAACTTTACCTTTCCTTTTTTTTTTTGTTCATGAAGTCGATACATGCAAAGCCAATCATAACATTATCATAAATTAATTTAGGAGGAACAAAAGCACTTTGGGTTGGGAGAAATACATTTGTCGAGAAGAGGTTTCATTCTATTAGCAATCATTTTAGCAATAATCTTATAGATCGTATTACATAAGCTTATTGGCCTAAAATCCTTGCTATCACACGAAGAATGCACTTTGTGGATAAAAGCAATAAGAGTGTGATTTAAAGGTTCAATATTTGCCTTGTCGTTTATCACTCCAACGCAAACCTTTGTAACCTCATCCCCAAGAATATCCAATAATTTAGTGAAGAAAAAGGCATTAGTCACATCAAGACCCGAGGCCTTCGACGGACCCAGACTTTTAAGAGAAATTTCAATTTTAGCTTTGGAAAAAAACCTATTAAGAAAAGAATGATCATCGGCAAAGATAACTTTATCCACCCCCTCGAGAACCATTGAAATTTTTTTTTGGTTAACTACACCCTTCTTGAAGAGATTAGAAAAGTAGTCTAAAGAATGATCATCGGCAGAGATAACTTTATCCACCCTCCTCGCTCTCCACCCAGACTTCATTGGCATTTTTAATTTCATCAATTCTATTGCGTTTTCTTCTTTAGGAAGCTTTTAAATAGAACCATTGTATTGCGATTCCCCATCTCAACCAATCCTCAATTGACCTCTACTTCTAATAACACTCTCCCTCAGCAAGAAGGGCGTCAATTTGACCCTCCACCTTTCTAGCTTCAATAAGATAATCCCGACAACTAGTGTTATACAGCCTGCCAACTTCTCCTCTTTCCTAGCAATAACCTCCCTAATAGAACCTTTAAGCCTATCCTTATTCCATCTTTTTAAGCCCAACCAAACTTCTCTTAATATTCTCATTAAAACTTGAAGCCAACCTTTGGGCCCTTCTTAAATGGACCGAACAATCCTTCATAATATCCCAACTCTCATAAAATTTAGTCCACCCATTTTCAAATTTAAGTGAATTTCTTTTAAGAACAAAAGCAAAATTATTAGTAGAAGACCAATTAAAAGAGGCAAGATAGGCCTATGATCAAAGAATGAAAATTACGATGTTCAACAATAAACTTATCAAATCAAAGATATCAAAGAAGATGAAATTAAGAACCTGTCTGGTTTAGAGAGAACAGAGTCACTAGCTCTTCTATTTTTGCACCAGGTGAAAGGATCACCTGAGTGGCTCGGATCAACAAGCGAGCAATCATTCACAACATCTTGAAAACCTTTGAAAACTTTAGAGTTCCTCAACTTCCCATTGAGATGCTCAGAATCATCAAAAACTTCATTGAAATCACCTTCCATAATCCATATATAATCATTTTAGTCGAAGAGATTGTTTAACAAGTTCCACGAAATCATTCTCATATTCACCTCTGGATTACCATAGAAACTAGTAAAACGTCATAACCCTCAACTTCCATGAACTAACATATCAATATGCCCTAGTGAATTAGAGATCATCAAGGCATTGTAGTCATCATTCCAAAGATCCATCAGACCTTCACAAGCCCCTCTATTAGGGACATAAAAGCAGCTATCAAAACTTTTACACACTACATTTTTAACCTTGCTAGCCAACATTTCTCCCACCTTTGATTTCTTTAAAGAAAATTATATGGGAAACTACTTTGAGAACCTCAAATCGAAGCGCCCTTAATGCTCTAGGGTTCCCTAATCCCGAACATTCTAGCATAGGATTTTTATTGCATTCGGTGGGGCTGTCCTATAGCTTCCACTGATATCCCATTGAGTGAATCAGCATAATCAGAAATAAACTTCTTAGCCACTTTATCAGCAATGATCCCCTCCAACTTTCATTTTTTAACTAAAATTGTCATCTCCCTGCTTGTCTCCTTCCCCTGTACCTTAAACTCTTCCAAAAACCTCTCATCTAGCTCTTCATTTCCATTTTCCAGAATTTTTTTTCTCAGGTTGAGGGGTTTTCTTACGAACCTTCGTGATTTTTTAATCGTCGTTCTCCTGAACTACCTCTAATCTTGCTTCTGTCTTATTTTCTACAGCATTTATTTCCATTATCAAACTAGATTTCTGCCCCTCACTAAGACAATGAACATAATTTTTCTCAATCATGGTGGGACTGCCTTTTGTTGGAGCCCACACTCCATATTCTTTTCAAAAAAAAAAACTGGCCCACTTGCCCAGATAAGCCCATGAATATCCCTTCATAACCTCCACTAGCCTTTATTCCTCCTTTAAAAACTTCAGCCATTTTGTCTCCATCCAAGAGCTCATCTCAACCGAAGAGCCTAACAACTCGGGTCCCAAATTAGCCTTTTTGAAATTTGGGTTCTCTCAACTCCCTTTTCCTGCTTGCTTTCCTTATCCTCTGTCTGAAACACTGAAACGATTCTATTGCCCTTTTCTTCCGCCAAAAATTTATGAAATTTCTGCAGAAAATCCTTAAAGAGTGTTTGTTTGGAAAACTGTCTAGCGTTCATTTTGAGGATTTAGAAATGAGAAGTTATTTTAAGTGATTATGAAGAAGAAATTGTAATAATAGCTCGTTTCTATAAAAATTGTTATAAAAATTTGTTTATAAAATCTAAATAAAAACACCAAAACAAACAGCCACTTATGTTCAATATCTGGACGTCCTTTCTCTTCACAATCTTGCACTGATCCCACCGACCATCATCGAAAAATTGATTTCGCTGGACATTGATCGAAGTCTTCTCCAGTCTCTTCGGAACCTACTGACCTCAACATCTCCCGATTGACTCCCTCTTCTATTGATCCTTCTTCACTTCCACCGCCTATCTCTCTTTTCTTAGCACAATGATTTCCCCGAGAGCCTTTTTCCAACCTTATGTCAGGTCTACTCGTTGGATCTTCCTTCTTCCCCTCCACTCTCAGCACTTGTTTTCCCTAGAATTCCTCAAAGCATGTTCAAGTTCTTTTCATTCCTTCACCATAGACCAATTCTTCAGGATTGACATGTTTGAATTCTGAACAGAATCTTAAATTGTGGCCAAATAGTCCACATCCAAAGCACATCTCAAGTAATTTCTCATAAGCGAACGAAATCCACTAATATTCTCTCATTGAGCCCACCTTGATAAACATCCCCACCTTTAAAGGTTTCTGAATGTTGATGCTAACTTTTAGCCTTAAAATGTTTCCTCTACATCTTCCTTGATCATCTACATCAACATCTAAGAAATTCCCAATTTTGTTTCTCAACATTTTAGCATATGATGCTGAGTAACTTAGAGAAGGAAAATTTTTACATGTATCCTAGAAGGAGCATGTACCTAAAATAAAAATGTTCGCGTTTGATATCTGCCACTGCATCCTAAAAAACCAGCAACCCTCTATCAAAATTACATGGTCCTCCCTCCATCACTTTCAACTTGTTTTCTTTAATTCAAAAATGACATTGGAAGATATTCCTTCCCCAAGATTGAATTTCCACTTCTTGATCCAGCTCCAGATTTTTGGCATCAACAACCTAAACATTTCAGCATTAGTAGATCTATTAATCGAAAGTTTGCAATAAACGGAGTTTTTCAAGTTCGAGTTTGCTTCATAAATGTCGTTGTCTTCAAATTCCAGTCTTCTGCTCTTCATTTTTTTTTTCCAGTTGAGCTTGAAGGGGATCTGCCATCCTGCACTTATTCACAAAAACTGAAGCTCCCTCCTCACCTCACCCTCCTTGAGGGAACTAACTCCCTAACAAAATGAGCATGCTAGAAGAACGTTTCCACACACACCTCTTACGTCAAAAAATGTTGCTTCAAAACTAGGAACTCGGAGGAGTACGCCTCTACAAAGAACTCCTTGAACTCCTTCCAAGTTACATGCTCATCACCATCAAGCAAGATCTTGAGCTTGAACTCCTACAGCCACTTGGTGTCATACTGCAGTACATTTTCGTTGCTTGAACTTCAAGGCTTTAGAGAATCATGACAAACACCTAGGGAAAGAAAAAGAAAACTTTGTCTTCGCTCCTTTCTCAAAGCTTTTAACATACTTTCTCCCTTTGGTCGAGTAACTCTGCACCTTTGAAACCTTATGGTTCAGTTTCCAGAGGAACCTATTAGTCGAGCATCTTTCATAATTCGAAAAAATGAGGGGACGGTCATTTCATTTTTTAGACTAGAGAAGAGAAATTAAAGGCTTTTAGCTCTTCTCCTTGAGTGTTTTGCATATTTTGTCCTTTGACTAATTATTTGCATCGAATCTTAGGTTCTCTATTTCAATCCCACAAGAGGCTTCTTTTTTCCTTTCTCGACCCTCAATAATCCAATTTAGTCCTTATCTTCCCAACCATGCAAATAAAGGTTTCATTCCCAGGAAGATACATTCTAAGCAGACATTCAATACTCATTCGTGGGCCTTCTAAAAGGCATCAAGACTCAGAAAAATCAAGTCCTTGAATTCTTTCAATCCTTCGCAATCATTTCCACAACAACAAATATATCCTCGTCGACTTTCATCTAATGAAAGGTAGAGTTAGAGTGACCACTGCTTGCCTCAATAGAACTTCGATTTTTTTTAGCACTACTCTTTAGGTGAAAGAAAACCAACTAAAGGATAAGTTGTTATCGGCAAAGCAATCATAACCACCAAGGATCTCCCTTATCAAGCACTTTCCTAGAGCCTCAGGCTCTAATTTCAAGGGTCAAAACTTCGAGCAATGGGACTATCTGGTTTCTCAAATTCTTTTGTTCATTTAGAAAACATAGTCCACACAAGGACTTAAGCAAAAGTGCAAAACACAATCATGATATTCCTACTTATGATTCAACCAAGATTCTATATATTTCTTAACCTTCTTTTACTTGTTACTTGATGACGACCTGCAGCTGAAGACTAGGGGACCTACACATCCTAGATTATAAGCTAGTCTACATAATTTATGACTCAAGCTCTAATATCAATTGTAACGACCCAGTTTATAATCGTTCGATTATATCATGAAGGTTAGTAATGCATGAGAAATTTTAAAAAAAATTCAATAGAGTTTCAACTAAAATATCAGAAAACTCATATCTGCAAAACCTTTAAAAAAGAACCTAGACATTTCAAAATTAATTTAAAATAACTCATCAAGTATAAACAAAACTTTCATTCTATCTAGGCAGCTAAACAAAAACATAAATCCTCAGATCTTGGTTTTAAAACTAAAATATTTTCAAATTAGACTATTACAGCAATTCATGTAGAAACAAATGCAATGGCCTATGGGAAAGGGAAAGACATTACACTACTCACTGCAACAGACACGTGCCCATTAAGTTTATCCTCAATTATCAATCATCCATCTTTGTGTATACCTGCAACTATGGTTTGAATCCACAACCTAACATAAAACGGAGGTTCAGTCAATGACAACTCAGTAGAAATCCTGTATCGGGTGCACAAAGAATATAGAAACACAACAAACATGAATCATAAGTCTTGTACATTCATAAACGAAAGGGAACACACCCCAACTTCCATTCACAAGCGTCACTGAGCCTTTTGGCTATTGATAGTACCCGTAGAGAAGTCTCACTAGTCAATGTCATAAGACCTAAAAAGCCACTAGTGAATCCTATCGACTAAGGCAGAACACCTAGGCGTCTCCAAGGGTACCTTCAACGAGTGTAAAGAGAATAAGAACGTAACAGGTTTTACCATAGTACTAAGTATGTTGGCAGCTCGTCTAAATGTAGGTGCATGTTTCAGCCCAAGCATTACTGGATACACTAGTTGAAGTCTAGATCACACTTTTGCTTAATAATGCGAACTCATACAGTCTGTGGTGCTCTAGCTATGCAATAGTTAAAATTAAACCCAAATAGTACTTAACTAACTCCATAAATCGCGGTCGACTACCCAGCACGTCTATTAGACTATATGATCAGACCCGATGGTCATGTGTTGCTTTTAAGATGACTGCAATCCATCCATTCGCAAGTAACAACTCTTACTTCTCGTTACTTCTATCTATCGAAGAACATTGTCGCATCTGGCCACCTCGATGGGTGGTTCCTTGACGCGTACTGAAGTAGTAATAGACCCTAAGGTATATCGTAACCATTTGATGGCGAAGTAGAGACATGTTTGGGTCGACTGGCCGACATGCTCACACTATCAAGGAAGATGACTTGACACTCACTACAACACACCTTGTTTGAAAAACCCTATATCTCATGCAAATGTACATAACGAAGAAAGTTATGACAAATGAAATCTACCTACATATTCTACTAACACTCAATATATAAGAACATGTCAACACATCACAGTGTATCCATAGAGAACATGCTTCGACTCAGGTACATATTCACATTATGATATCATGCAAGACTTTTATTAAATAATATAATGAACATGAGTTAGATAGTAGAACATAATCATCATGCATGTATCAAGAGTCAAACTAAGTTTATTACATACACATAATCGACAAGGAACCCTACATGCATCTAACCAGCCAAAACAAAAAGAACATATATGTTTTGAAATACATAATGCACATTATAATAGTGAAGAGCTACAAGGTAAATCCAAGCAACCAATGGAAGGTTAGGGTCCCTTGCACTTTGTTTAAGCAAAATCAACTACTAAAAGACTTGATTCCAAAACAAGCATTCTAGCAAAAGTTTTGAACCAATAATAAGCAAAGAACACAACAAGCGTACATAAAACAAGATACCCCATAGGATTCAACCAGAAACCCAGAGAAAGTGACATGTTTACTTACACAACCCTAAAGGGCTTAACTTGCAACCAAGGCAAACTCCACTTTTATGCTCTAATTTGAAACCAAACACTCCAAGACAAAGAACTAAGCTTGAACCAATTCACAAAACACTGCAAGCGTGAGTAACATTCGATTCATGGTTGTTAAGTAAGAATTTCAATTGAAAGCAACTTGATTAACGAGATAAAGGAGATGAAAGTTGAACCTATACTCAAGTTAAATCTACACAGGCCTCCGCCAATGCTTCAATGAGCAAACAAAGAAGAGTGAAAAGATAAAGATGAAGAATAAAACAAGAGAAGAAGAGGAAACAATCAAGATTCGGCTGTTAAACAAGAAAGAACTTGCGTCAATTTGCCCATTCGAGAAGGAGAAGAAAAGATTCGATAGAAAAGGGGAAGAGGGGTTCAAACCATAGCAAAAAAAATTAGTGATTAATTTAAGTTTGATTGCAAACTGCCACTACAACAAGTTATAAATACAGCTATGACCTCGTGTTTAGAATCATACTTCTTCAATACTTCAAACTAAAATTAGGCTTTTATTCCTTATTATAAATTATAAGGAATTCACGTAATAACTATTTAATGTCCCAACACAATATACTAACAATTAGACGGTCTATCATACAGTAAGAAAGAGAATTAATATATGGGATATATAAATTAAATATTTATTTATTTAGTAAATAATATATTGGATATATTAGGGAATTGACATTTATTAGTTCAATAACAATTAAAAATAAATAACACAATATATGAGATAAATTATGGAATTCAAAATTTCTGGACAATTGATTTCCCTATTGGGAAGGGATGAATTTCAAATTTGGCCAAGTAAGTAGAAAAGAGGTAGAGAAAACTTTTAGTAGATAAATATTTTAATGATTATCTTCTAATATTTTTTTAATATCAAATATCTATTTTTTTTCCTTGTTTAAATGTCGATTATGATTTATAAATAGACGGGTTTGAGAGGTCTTCATAATCATCTCACTCAGTTTCAGAATAATTCATCTTTAACAGAGAACACCTACCCTAAAATTCGAGATTCCTTTTTTTCTTCTCTATAGTCAAACTTCTAACAAAGTTATTTCTAACTTCCTTCACTAAAGGCTTCCGACCAAGCACTTTGTGTTGCAAATAAGCCATATCTTGGAAGATTGAAGGAGAACAATCAAGGGGTTTTAGGGAATAGATTGATTCTACTCAACATAAATACCCATCAAATTATATTAAAGATGTCATTCAATACGAGTAAGCATTTATCAATAAGTTAATCACCTAGGGTAAATGCATGTAGTTAGATAATGTAATTATTTAATGGAAAATTTTTGTAATCACACACTTCCATTGCATTTAATACATTTTGTTATTGGCCAGAGATTTTTCAATTTGGCATTAGGATTTTTATATTTTCTTAGATTGTATGTAAACCTAAATGACTGGGAATAGGAAATATTTTGTACTTTATTATTTTTTCATTTGCAACTTGGAATTGGCCAAAAGATGAAGAACATCAAGAGTATTGCGAAGAACAGGAAGAACACCAAGAAGGAGAAAAACAACAACAAAAAAAAGGATGGGGCACCCGCACCATACAATGAAGGGAACAGGAACACCTCAAACACTAAATTTAAATATTTTTGGCAAATATTTTTATCTTTCAAAAATCTAGTATTTTTAAAAATTTAAAGAATTTTTAATATGGTTAATACTTCAAGGAAATATGGGTAACCATGAACATTTAAAAGATATTTAAATAAATAAATTATCTTTAGAAGATATTTTTGGAATAATTTTAAGAGAATCTTTAAACTGGAGTTATGTAAATATTAGAATATTTTTGGAAATTATTTAGAAAATAGTTAAAGGGTTAAGTTCTTGCCGAGTCAAAGTATACTCAAGTTCGAGAAGATCAAGACTTAAGATATGTCTCAGAGAATATTCTTGTCATGGGCTAGTCTTTTAAATTATCTAGAAATATGCAGAACATCATGGTAAATTATTATTTATATATTGCTTTAGGGAATATTTTGTATGTTGCATAAAGCTTGTCATATAGATTTAAAATTTCACCATAAGTTAAAATGATTTGTGCATCTTAAAAACTGGATGACATATTTAGGTTTGTTCAGCATCTAGATCTCATAAATAAATAATAGCTATTTATTTTATTGATTATGTTAAATGTGTGGATTATATATTTTTAAAAAACCCAAACTATTCTTTTTAAATATGCTACAAAAATGAATATAAAATTTTAAAATGGTTTTTAAAAAGTGGTAGAACTTAATAATACATAAGAGTAAATAAAATTAATAGGATTAATTCTTATCATTTGATTCTTATATAAATAAGAGCAATTAAAGAGCAATTGACTCTCTAAGGATTAGTTAGAAGGAAGTTATGCCTATAGGAAAGGTAATGATATTTAGATGCGACTGGTATAACACAGACAATAAAAAAAGGAAGATATCACCCTCATTTGGGTTTAAGAACCACAAACACTTCATCCTTGCCAGCCAAGCAAAACAAGTCTCCTATATCAACGATCTAAAACATGGAAAAGATTGGAAAGTTGTTCAACAAGTTTATAATAAAAGTTTATGGGATATCCCGGAAGTTGAAAATAGGGAAGTGGTGGACAGACTGATTGATCAGGCTGAATGCATACAACATGAAGGCAGAAATAGGGTGGACGAGTCTATAGAAGATAACCAGTTGTGTAGGCTAGATATTGTTGATTTGACTACATTCGATGAAGCGATTAATGATAATCATTTGGAAGATGCAAATCAATTCATTAATGACGATGACCAGGATGTTGAACTTATTGATTCATAAGTATTAGTTTTTGATTTCTTTTCCATTATTAGTGTTGTACTTATTATGTTGGTTTAGTTACTTACGAAAACATATAATGCTAACTCTTATAGGTTATCATTATGTCTGCTGGGTTGAGAAGTAGAGCGGACTCGATGACATTGAAAATGAGGTCTTCGTCCCGGCTACTATTGATTCGGATCATGAAGTTAGAGGTAATACAGTTTATGAACAATATTACTTTATGTTCTATATTTCCAGTCATTTACTAACATTTGTGAAACAGCTAGTAGTACTGGTGGCTCTCATGCACATTCCAGGGGAGAACTATTGAATAAGAGAGTGGGAAAGGAAGGAAGAATAAAAGTCGAATTCAGTGAAAGAAATAAAAAGGCAATAGGAAAAAATCCAACACTCTCAGCAATTTGATAGGCGTACTGGTACAAGAGTCGCTTCCTATTCGTGCACAGGATTGGTCTGAGATTATTGAGGTCGATACTGAACTCATCAAGCAAAAACTACTGGTAAAGTAACATTCTTATTTAGTTTTCAGTTTTATACAATAGATTTTTAACTTCATTTCAATAGCTAACTACATTTCAATGAATATTGAAACTCCAATAGACACATTTCGAACTAGATTTGGATAATCCCACCGTCAGTTATAGTATCGAGAGTACGATGCAGAACATCCTAAAGGACCATAGGTACAAAATGTACAAACACTACATGTATGTTTATGTCTAAATTTTTTTTTTTCAGTTTATGTTAACTACTTTTTTTTTTCTTTTAGGAATACGCCTTCGGATGAGAGACGCACTAAACCCTATTATAGGGTAACTGATATTAGAGATTGGGAGTACCTCTACAATCGATGAGATTCAGAGGATTGGCAGGCTAAAACTAAGAGAGGCAAGAAAGCACGGGTAGAATTTCCTTACAACCATCACGCTGGCCCAGTTTCATTCGTGAAAATCGTCGAAGATGTATGTCTTTATTTACTTCATTTTCAATTTGTCTTTATTTACTTCATTTTCAATTAATGTATTTCCTATATGATAATTATGAAAGTAATTTATTATGTTTATGAATGTAGAAAATGGCAAAGGAGGAAGAAGAAATGGGTCCAATCGAAGTCTTCAGAGTGTGTGCTATAAAGTGCACAACAATGAAATTGAAGGTCGTTGGATTAGTGAACAAGCAAAGAAGTCCTATGTAAGTTCATTATTTAATTAACATAAATGACTTAGAATGCTTTAATTTATATATAATTTTATGATTCAGGAGAAGATGATCAAGTTGTAGGATAAATCAATTGAAGCTGGAACGCCACTAACTCAACAACAAATATGTGAACAAGTGCTAGGTAGGCGTACAGATGGAATTAAGGGCATGACCTACTTGCCGCCCAAAAGAAGAGGAAGATATGGCTCTTCTGTTTCAAGGGCTTCCGCTGCCTCAATACAATGTGAGATGGCCGAGAGAACGACAGCTGTATATGCTGAAAACATAGTGAAAAAATGACACAAATGACTGAAGAACAAGCTAGGATGACTGAAGAACAAGCTAGGATGAGAGAACAACAACAAATGATGAATGAAACACAAGCAATTCTTCACGCCCAACTAGCTGACCTTTTGAAAAGGTTCGACGGTTGTGGCTCGTCATCCAAGTAAAAAGGTAAATTTCTTGCTTAATGTTGTTTAAGAAATTGTTTAAATGTTGTTCTGCCTATCCTGCAGTAAAGATAGCCACTATTTTCGAATATATGTTCTTTCTTGCAGGTTTAAAATTTTTGGGTCAATTCAAAATACACTGTTATGCTGCCGAAATTTCTGGAAATAATCTAGTTTCTGTTCTATTCTCGATATTCAAGTTTTTCTAACATTCATATTATTCTGGCTTATTGTATGGCAAACTGGATCGAACCTGTGTGCATGCCATCTCCATCTCGATCGTGTTATCTCTAGGACTAGTTGAGATTTTTTTACATTTCAAAAAATGTCATCTCTAGGACTAGTTTAAATTTTATTTACATTTCATTTCTAGGATAATTGTTTAACATTACTTTATGTACACTTTATTTGTATTGAATGTTTATATTGATAGAAATGTTGAGTGTGAATTGTGTTTGTCTTTGGATTTTGAAGTTATATCTTCTTTTAAAAAATGGAATCACAAACAAACTAATTGATTTTTTTTTTTTAAATATAATTACCAAAGGTGACGGAAGAGTTCTGCCACCTAAGAATTCTAAAGTGACGGAGTATGCCTCTGTCGCCGTAGACGAGTATCTAAGGCGACGAAAAAGTTCTGTCGTCGTAGGAATCGATGGCGATGGCATAGTTCTTATCTAAGGCAACGAAAGAGTTCCTTCTTCGAAGGTGTCGAAGGCGACGGAAACAGTCTCCTTCGTCGTAAGTGTTTAAGGCGAGGGACCACTCGTTTGTCGCTGATGGGGACCAAAAATGACGACGAAGTACTTTTTGCGTCGTTATAGATTAAGGTGACGAGGTTCAGGCTACGAAGCTGGCAACGGAGTTTTTGCGTCACCATAGGCTAAGGCGACGAAAATTCATGCTTAAGGCGACAGAATATTCCGTCGCCGTAGGTGTTCATTCTTGTAGTGCTAGGAAAGGTTTTACCGAATGATAAAGGTACTTAAAATGGTGGTTTATGGAACACCTCTACAAGGAAACGCGATCAGGGGGTTGAAATGGTTGAGTATCATAGATCACTTTGTGTATGCTTAAAAAATATGATTATATTTTTAGTGTAAAAACTTGACAATTCACATAAAAATTAAACAAACTAACAAAATAGATATATGATTGGGCTTAAATGAATAAGATTAGCCTAGTTCATATGAGTAGGAAGGAATCCTATTTAAACATAGATAATGGAAGAAGAATTGAAATCAATTGATCGTGCAATCTTCATTAAAAATATGCATCATAGGATCCTAGTACCCACACATGTCGATAATTTTGAGCTGACCTCTTTTGGTGTGTGTGTTCACTAAGGTCAACATCAACGCGAGTTTTCTAAAAAGGATAAGACTATGATCTCTATACTTGACATATCTTTTATCAATACTTACTGAGAAAGATTAGCATGTTCGAATTTATGGGCTATATTATCAAGGGATTAATTAAGGAGTTAACCAAGTCTTAGATAGAAAAATGGTAGCTAGAATCATATGGATAGTGTCCTTGTATTAGGTTTTCAGTTGAGAAAGTCTTATGCTAGGAGGAGCATTTGACCTATCCTTTTACGACACTTGCTCTAAACCTTTGTAGTTGTACAATTGCATTAATAAAAGTTGTAGGGTTTCTGGTTATTTATCTTAAGAAGTTTTAAAATTAATTTTATGCCAAAACTTGCGAATGACGTTTTAAATGGCAAATAAATTTAAGTGTTATTTTTTTTTTCTTTTTTTATTAACATGTCTAAAACACTAGTCTCGATCATGTCAATCGACAAACTAACTGGTGAAATCGAAATAGCCTAGAAAAAAAAATATAAACATAATTCTTGTCATTTATGACAAGAAGTTTGTTTTCACAAAGAAGTGTCCTCTAACACTAGTACTTAACACGACAAGATATGTTTTTGAGGCACATGATCGTTGGAAAATGTCAATGACAAGGCAAGAGTCTATATATGTGTGAGTGTCTCAGATATTCTTACTAAGAAACTATAGAGCATGGTAACTACTTTAGAGATGATGACAATCCTTCACGAGATGCTTTGGCAGTCGTCGTCTCAGGTAAAGCATGTGCTTTCTATGCTATTCATAATGCTAAAATTAAGATGGGGATGTCACTTATGGAGCATGTGCTCTAGATGATGACACACTTTAATACAACTGAAATGAATGAGTTTGTGATAGACCAAGCCAGTTAGGTGAGTTATCATTTTTGAGACGCTTCCGAATAGCTTTCTCCAATTTAAAAGTAATGTTGTTATGAATAAAATTGTTTTGTACCCGACTATTCTTCTTAACAAACTTGAAACCCTCTAGTCAATGATGGAAGTCAAAGACAAAAAAGAGAGGAAAATGTTGTCTCCAAGAAAGAGGGTCACACTGCTTCAAGTTCTAGGACAAATCTTAAACATCGAAACTTCAAGGCAATCATCTCAAAGATGAAGAAAGTAGTTGGGAGCAAGAATAGCACAACACTTCAGGGAAAGTCAAGGTTGAGAAGGATGGAAAATGTTTCCATTGCCTCAAGCATACCCATTGAATATAAGAAAATGAAGAAAGTTAAAGAAGGTAAATCTCATTTACTGGTTCTTGAGTCTTGTTTGGTTGAAGAATCATCCAATGATTGGATATTAGATTCAGGAGCCACTAATCATGTATATTTGTCATTTTACGGAAGTGACTCTTGAAGCAGCTAGAACCTTCACAGATTTTCTTGAAGGTGGGGACTGGTGAAGTTGTTTTGAAAAAGGTTGTTGGAATCATCAAGTTATTATTCAACAATTCTTATTTAAGTTTAGAGAATGTTTTCTTGGTTCCGCGGATTTAGAGAAACCTAGTTTCAATTTCTCGCCTGGTAGAATATTTACTATCAATGAATTTTAATGGAAGCTTAGTTTCTTTTTCAAAGAATGGCTTGGAGCTTTGTTCAGAAATTGAGGTAAATAACTTGTATATGCAAAAATCTAGAGTTTGCAAGACATATCAAAATACTAAATTATTTACAACAACTAATAGAACAAATAAACGTCGAAACGTTTCTCATGAATCAATATACCTATGAAATCTATGGTACAATCACATAAATTTCAATAGGATTGAAAGGTTAGTAAAAGATGGTTCTCTAACTTTTTTAGAGATTGATACTTTACCGAAACGTGAATCTTTAAAAGAAGGCAAGATGATCAAAAAGACCCTTTACAACAACGGGAACAAGATTCAATCAACTCTTAGAACTTATACATTCAAACTTGTGTGGTGCGATGATTATTAAAGGTCGGGGAGGGTATGAGTACTTTGTATCCTTCACGAATGACTACTCAAGATATCAGTACATTTATTTAATGCAACATAAATTAAAAAGTCTTGAAACGTTCAAGGAAGTTTAGGGTGAGGTTGAGAACTTGTTTGATAAATAGATCAAGATGATCACGGTGGAGAGTATATGGACCTATAATTTGAAAACTATTTGGTAGAACATGAAATAATGTCTCACTTAAAGGTGTCAAGAACACCGAAACAAGATGATGTTTCGGGAAGAAGAAATAGAACCCTTTTGAAATTGGTTATTTCAATGATGAGCTTTTCTCAACTTTCAATATCGTTTTTGGAATACGCGTTGCAGACCACAATACTTTTTAAACATGGTACCCATAAATATTGTCTTGGATACACCTTAGAAGTTATGAAGACGATGTAGAGGAAGTTTACAACACTTCATAATTTAGAGATGTCTGTCTATGTGCTATTTACTAATTCGAGAAAATTAGAATCTCGTTCAAAGTTGTGTCTATTGGTAGGCTACCCCAAAAAAACAAGAAGTGGCTATTTCTATGGCCCAGATGAGAAAAAAGTGTTTAGGTTGAAATATGTTATATTCTTAGAAGATATTTATGTTAGATACCATAAATCTCGATCAAAAGTAATGTAGAAAGATTTATCTACTAATGATGTTATGTATGCTCGAGCAAATGTTGTTGCTGTTGGGAATTGTATGGTAAAAGCATGCAAAGAATGTGGCGAAAGCGTGTAGGTAAAATACAAAATTTTTTAATTAATAATTAATCAAATTAATTATTAAACTACATACAACCTCTAGGTGATTAACTATTGTTGAGAAAATAAAGGGCTGGCCTTGACTAATGCCCTTGATCTATTATCGAGGGTCTTTATGCTGAGTAGAATCATGATCAATTTATGGACCTTCTTGATTGATCTTCTTCAATCTTCCAGACTATGTCTACAACGCTATGCTGCACTGAGCGTCTGGTTGGAAGCTTCTTAGAGAAAAGAAGTTGGAAAAGTTTGACTCAAGAGGAAAAAGATGACTCAGCTCTCAAAGAGTTTCTCAATTTGAGAATTAGGTTACTCTAAACGGGAATGAGAATGAAGACCCCAATGTCTTCTATTTGTAGTAGAGAAGCGAATATTTAAAATAAGAAAATATAATATCCTTGAAAATCTAATATTATAGATATTGGAAAAACAATGTTTTTCATTCCTAATTTACATATGGATTTCGAAAATTCGTAATATTGTTTTATTTATTTTATTTGATATTTATACAATAAATTCCAAAATCATAATATATCTAATATATTATTAAATAAATAAATCTATATAATTAATATATCAAATATATTAATTCTCTACTTTAATATTTATCCAATAATTATTAATTCAATTAGTCCATCATATCAATTAATATTCTCTATTTAATAATTATACAATAATTATTAAATTAATTAGTACTAAACCAATTAATATGTCCTACATATTAATTTATAGTTCTCAAATAATAATTTTCCAAAAATTATTAACCCAATATGCCTAACATATTTACGACTGAGAACTCAATAATTATCCTATAATTATTTGTAATTAATTTATCCAATAAATTAGCTTTTCCTCAATAATATTTATCCAATAAATATTGTATTTAATATATTTAACATATTAATTAATTACGTTTAACCATTAAACTTAATACTCCTATTAATTATGTTCCACATAATCAATCCTTTGAATTTTAATTGTTAAAATTCATTTTTTTAATGAAACAATGTACTAGCGATAATGAGCTATCTCGGGGACCGGTGGACCTATAGCTTGAAAGCTAAAACGACCTAGGATCCAATCCCTCTTTGTTAAAATCAGATTTATTCCACTTAATACTTGTGTTGAACTCTCTTGAACTATACAACAAGTTAACATCCATAGATATAATCGGTCATCTATCATATGATCCTTCACGAGTTTATTCGTAATTCACAGCTGGGATAAGAAATTTATTCTATCCTTGTGATTACATCTTTCTCCCTAAGCGCCACTAATTTCTCTAATGAACAAGTTGTTTATTGTCACGATATAAACCAATGTCCCTCGGGCCAATGAGAGGCATGTATTCATTGTTCAAGTCCCGAAATTAGTTCTTAAAGAAACAACTCTACCTCTTCCAAAATATTATTGAAGACGTGAATTTCTTCTTGTGACGTTGCGTTCCCAATGACTCACTACGACAATCCCCAACGTTGAAGACTTATTGACCCAATGTTGTTTGACAGGTCTTACCCATTCAAATCAAAAGATGTTTTCATAAATTAGAAATCCGCTACCCACTCAGAATTAAGACCATATCGACATACAATCATCTTTTGCAAAGCAATTGATACGAGTCTGTAACGGAACTACTAGCTCGATCTTAAAAATTATGTTCCAGTCCTATGCAAAAAATCTTGTTTGTATAGGAGCCCCTACTCATATGTCTCTATATGAACAACTAGGATCAAGTTGTTTGCAACTCTTGCAGAGTGTGTCGCATCCATAGTGTTATCAGAACTTAGACACCTTAGCCTTAGTCCATATACTGTAGACAATCTAGGTTATAAACTTTAAACTAGATGCACGTGTATGTCTCACATACTTATCCAAGTGTTAATATTAATAATCTTAGGTATATCGATATTAATCCAATTAATTTGATAAGGTTGAATGACATTTGGATATTAAATGCCTAAATTTATGAAAAATACTAACTTTTATTAATAATTCAAAATGACAATAAATGCCTAACATTAAAATACTCGTCCTTAAATATACAAACTATTAGACATTTAGAGCACAACCCCTTACAATCTCCCACTTGCACTAAAGTCCTAGTAACATTATTACATGTTTAGGCGAAATCCAAATCCTACACTTGCTCTAGACAACATAAGACACCTAATGAAGACCCACACTCCTTAGGTGACCCTCGTACACTTTAGCCAGGAGTGCCTTTGTAAAATGATCAACAACATTTTCAGCTATATCAATTTTGGTGACAACTACTTCGCCTCTATGCACTATCTCTCTGATGAGGTGATATTTCCTCTCTTTATGTTTCCCTCTTTTATGACGTCTAGGTTCCTTAGAATTAGCCCCCGGTGTTAGCACAATACAAAGTGATTGGCTTATCCAATCTCGGAACCACTTCCAAACCTACTAGGAAGTTTCTCAACCATATTGCCTCTTTAGGTGCTTCACGAGCTTCCACGTACTCAGCTTTAATAGTGAGGTCTACGATGCATTCATGCTTGACGCTTCTCCAAACTATAGCTGTGGTGTTAGGAGTGAGCACTGATCCTGATGTGGATCTCCTAGAGTTCTTATCAGTTTAAAAATTAGAGTCTGTTTACTTAGTAAAGATCAAATCCTTAGGACTGTACAAAAGCATATAATTTCTCATTCTCTTAAGATACTTGAGTATATTTTTAACCGTTGTCCGGTGATCTAATCCTGGATTTGACTGATATCTAGTGACAATACCTACTACGTAACATATGTCAGGTCTTATACACAACATAGCGTACATCAAGTTTCCTACCGCCGATGCGTAGGGTATTCGTCTCATTTCCTCAATCTCTTGAAGTGTCTTAGGACTTTTTTTCTTAGACAGTGAGATTCCATGTCTAAAAGATAATTGACCCCTTTTATAATATGTCATGGCTTATCATACCAACATCTTGTCAATATATGATGCCTAAGACAAGGCTAGCATTCTCTTGAACCGATCCCTAATAATCTGGATCTCAAGAATAAATGAAGCGTCGCCCAAATACTTCATTTGAAATTGTTAGCTAGTCATTGCTTGATTTTAGTCAACATCTTTACATCATTTCCAATGAGTAAGATGTCATCTACAAATAACAGTATAAATGCTTCTTTATTGTTAATGATTTTCTAGTAAACACAAGGTTCATCAACGTTTTGCTCAAAACCATAGGATTTGATCACATCATCAAATCATTTATTCCAAGACCTAGACGCTTGTTTCAATCCATTAAGGGACTTAACAAATTTGCAAACCTTTTGCTCTTGTCCTTTGGAAACAAACCCTTATGGTTGGTTGATGTAGATCTCCTTTTCA
The DNA here is from genome assembly GCA_037832605.1 of Cyclanthera cordifolia. Classification (NCBI taxonomy): domain Eukaryota; kingdom Viridiplantae; phylum Streptophyta; class Magnoliopsida; order Cucurbitales; family Cucurbitaceae; genus Cyclanthera; species Cyclanthera cordifolia. The sequence continues at coordinate 1,609 of JBBMEG010023207.1, read as the reverse complement.
AGATTTCTATTGAAAACTGCAGTCTTGACATCCATCTGCCATATCTCATAGTCATAATATGAGGCAATGGATAAGATGATGATACTAATCCAACAAGCACCTTATTGTATTCTCATGAAGGAGCAAGTACAAGAAGATTCTAGAGATTTTTAATTACATTGCATAATTTTAAATAATTGTTTTTCCAAAATTATTATTTTGGTACTTTTTAAGTTTAAATTTTGTCAAGCATGGCCATAATTGCTAAATAATTTTTAGATGAGTTGGTTAGTTGGGATTAAGTGTTGAGTTTTCCATATTTGTGATATTTTACAAGGATCCTAGAAGGACCTCTAGCTTTGTAAAACCAAGCAACCTTGGAGCTTATCAGATGATCTTAATAGATTTAACATAGGAACAAAAGAAAAGGTCTCTTCATAATCCATTCATTCTATTGAGTGAAGCTCTTTTCTACAAGTCTCGTCTTGAAAGTTTGCACCTCCCCATTTACACCCATTTTTCTTTCGTAGATCCACTTGCATCCAATAGGGCTAATATTATTTGGTGCATCTACAAGTGAGGAAACCGAATTATAGTATATCGACTCCATTTCAAGGTTCATGGCTTTTATCTACTCTTCCTGGTCAATATCCTCGATAACGTTTTGGTGTCTCTAAGACACATATATAGAGAACTAGATTTCTCATAATCCTCCCACTGCGTTGAGGTAGATGACTTTCCTGATTGGGCGGGATTTGACCATAAAAAATTCCAAGGATTTATCAACTATCCTAGCTGATGTTTTTCAAACATTCAATGGAAGTAAGTTGTCAACAACCCTTGTTGACCTTCCTGTACAACTTTTGTTGTAGAAATCGTAGCATTATCGAAATATAGTTCTTTCAACACTACTACGATCAAGGTTTATGGTCTCTAACATAATCCTTTTCTAAGAATGTTGCATTTGTCGACACAAACATTTTATTCTTATCTTCGTTATAAAAATAAACCCCTCCCATTTGCTTGGGATAGCCTACAAATAGACACAGTTTTGAACGTGGTTCTGACTTCTTTGGTTTTATAGTCAACATATAGGTCTGACTTCCCTAAATCTTGAAGTGGCGTAAACTATCTTTACGTATTTTCCATAACTCATGAGGTGTCTCTGAAACACTCTTTTATGGAACCATGTTCAAAATATTTAATGCAATCTCCAGCGCGTATCCTCAAAATGATATCAATAGTTGAGCAAAGCTCATCATTGACCAAACCATTTCTAAAGGGTTCTATTTCCTCTTTCTAAAACTTCATTCTTTTGAGGGGTTTTAGGGGCTGAGAGTTGAAGACGTTATCCCATATTCTACCAAGTAGTTTTGGAATTCCAAGTGCATATACTCTCTATTACAATTTGATCATAGTGTTTTAAACCTTCTATTTAGTTGGTTATCAACTTTAAATTTAAACTTCTTGAACTTTACAAAGGTTTCTGATTTATGTTGTATTAGATAAAGATATCCATATAGTTGACATTCGTAAAGGATAGAAAGTGGTGGTGGTTGGGGGGGGGGGGGGGGGGGGGGGGGGGGGGGGGGGGGGGGGGGGGGGGGGGGGGGGGGGGGGGGGGGGGGGG
>JBBMEG010023154.1:0-18143 GCA_037832605.1 Cyclanthera cordifolia | reverse complement strand
TTCGTTTCTGAACACAAATCTCCAAAAAGTTTTTGCAACTTCTGTTCCCTAAAACATCAATTCTCAAAACAAATACTATGTTTTAAAGTTGATGTATCAAGAAGACTAAAGAAGTTACATGTTTTCATGTTTTAAGCATTTGAGATGGATTAGAATTTGGGACCAACACACACAAGATACTCTAATATCATGTTATTGGTTTAAGGGTGAATCTTTATACTATCCTATATGGTATCAAAATTTTATGTGAGTGATTAGTCTCTCAAGTTATGATCGAACCTAAGCGAATTAAAAAAAAAAAATCTAAACGGACAGTTTAGATTCAACCCAAGTGGATAACCATTTACCTTCAATTTTGAAGCCATTCACAATTAAATAATTAATCAAATAAAGAAAAAGAAAAAGTTGCACTATCTTTTTCTTTGAAAACAAAAATACATTAATAATACTGTGGGCACTCAAATCATTAATCAAGTGGATGGTAATGCATCACTAATGTCAACTGAGGTATGCTCGCTTTGGCTAGAGATAATGTATTGACCTTGCTGCAAAAAGAAGCTTGAGAGATTAGTAGAATTGAAGTATGCTATTATGATTTTGGCCAATGTAACCGAGAAGGAAAGATAATGGATGTTAATTAGTATAATTAAATTGTACTCCAATCCATCCATCCATTTAAAATTTTAAATTAATTGATAATTTATATAATTTAATATATAATATAAAAACAAAAAATTCTCTAAAATGAAAACGAACGAAAGATGGAGTAGAAATAAAAATAATCAATTAACGTAAGAGATTATTAATTAATTTTCTTATTAATTAGTTTTAACAATTAAATTTCAACATTTAAAAATTTAAAGTATAAAACGGCTACAATATCAACCACAGGAAGCAAAATAATTTAAAAAATGGAAACAACAGATTAATAAATTACAAGAATAAATATCTTAACCATGAAAATAGGAAAGTAGTTAATTATGGTATATAGTTATAATTAAAATAGAAAGGGGCATTTATGGAATTATTAAGAAGAATTTATTAAAAGATAGAAATACTAATGCAAGTTAAAATGTTTTTAGATACATGCGTAAATATTATATAAATTTTGAATATTCATAAAAAAATCCCTAATATAAATCACGGGCATCCAAATTATTCTCTTTCATTTATGCAAACGTGTTCGATTTTATTATTATTATTATTATTATATATATTAAACGTGTCAGTTATCGCATATTTTTTTCCCAGCAGTATAAAATATAATAAACAAGGAATTTTTTACCCTTGATTTTCGCCAAAAAGGAAAAAATCAAACAAAAATGCAGGGTTGACGTGGATACACGAGGCAATGAAAGTGGCAGTGGGGAGATGTTTGTTTGTAGTTTTTAAATATAGTATTTATTGTTATGAAAAAAAAATATATATAGTATTTATTAACCACTCTTCAAAATTTTTTTTTACATATTTATACTTAATATTTAACTTAAATACTCAATTTTAACTATTGAATTTTAATAGGTCAAAATAATGTGCATTATTAAATATATTTTGATATTGAATTAATAATTTTTTTATGTAATTTTTTATTAAGTTAATGGATATAATGAAATTTCAAGTTATATTAATTTTTTTTAATTTTATATATATATATACATAGATTTGTGTATTTTGTTGTATTGATGTGCATTTAGAAATTGAAAAGAGTTTGGAGTTTCATTCTCTACATATTGGTGAACTAAAAAAATTCATTACAAATTTTGTAGTTAATATTTTATTAAGTTATTAGATAAAATAAAGAAGAAATTTAAAATTAAATTTTATGGTAAATTTGAAAATAATAGGAATGAAATTAGATTTAATATTCTTAATAATTTTAATGCAAGCAAATATAAATGATAAATATGTTCAAAATTTTATATCAAAATATGTTATTTATTTATTTATATTATAATTAATTTCATTATTATTATTATTATTTTAAAGTTTACCGACTAAAATTAAACAATTTAAAGTTCATGATTAAATTGAACAAATTTAAAAGTCTAAAAAACTAAAATTGAATATTTTAAAATTTAGATTTTAAAATAGAACAAAACTCAAAATCTAGAAACTAAAATGATATTTTAACCAAAGTTTTATTTTAACTAACTATAATTAAATTCAAAATTTATTAAAGTTAACTTCAAATTTATAATAGATATCAATTTACATAGATTAAAACATTTAAAAATAGAAGAACTAATATGAGAGAAAAATTGACCAAAATAATATTTTAATCAACAATAAGCAAATATCTCTAAGCAACTCAACAAGTAGATACTTAATAATTATTTAATTGATCAATATTATATAATTGAATACATTTACAAATTACAAAATTTTAAAATTATTTAAACAAATAAAATATTTAAAAAACTTCTAAAACAAAATAATTAGAAGAAGAAAAAAAGTGACAAACATTAATGAAAATGAGAGGTTATATCGAAAGATTTATAAGATTGATAACCATACTATCAAATACGTACCTTTCCCAATATCATGTCTCATGTTTCAGAAAAAAAAAAACATCTATATGTTTTTACTGAGATGCTTTATAATCAAATTCATATACTCTTTTATTTCACTTTCTTATACAATTTTGATTTTTTACATATTTTTCCTAAACCTTAAACCTTCTAAAAAGTAGGTTATATGTGTGCGCACGTCCAAGTAGGTTATATTGCGATACAAACAAAATCTTTCACATTGATTATAAGAATAAAAGATCATGAGTATATAAATGATGACAACCATCTACTTTAATATGAAACTTTTTGGATGTGGACGGGTTGTCAAAGCTCGCCAAAATAAATTAACTGACTCTCTTAACTCTAACTTCTAAAAATAGTGGAACTAGTTAAATTCCAAATGAGCAACAAATCAATTTCTCAATGTTTGAAAACAAAACAAATAAAATGGAGGGTTTTTGATGTTTTAATAAAATCCTAAATAAATTAAACAAACAATTTACGAAAAGTTCCAATTCAATGATTTAGTTTAATCCAATTATAATATTGATACTAACACAATTAATTTATTTTTTTCGAGTTTAAGTAATTAGTCTACCTATTAGGATGAGCCACAATAAATAATTATTATCAAAATCAAACATCATTATTCAATCATTGAGCACCATAACAAAACCATATATATAACCTTTTTTTTTTTCTTTATGGAAATGGCACTTCCCTTATGTTATGTTGTGTGTTTTTTTTTATACGGATTTTTTTTTATTGATTTGATTTGATTTAGTAATTTCTTTTTTTTCTTTTCTTTGTTTTTTTATAAAACTAAAACTTTTTTTTTTTGACAACTTTTGATGGACATTAACAAATTTTTCCTAACATTCAAATCAAATACAAATTTTACTTTTAAGTTCAATATTAAAATAAAATATTGGATATTAAGCAAAAATAAATTCAACTAATTTAGATTTGGAAAAAAAAAAAAAAAATAGAGTCATGAGTGTGTATGTCCAAAGTGGACAAGATCATAGTAGAGATTTGGATAGATGTCATTCTTATCAATTGGTATCAGAGTCGCTCCCTTAAATTATAACCATGTCGGTAGATCGCCCCGGTGTAGGATAAAGATGTTTAGAGTCAAGAGACGAAAATTTGTGGTAGCTTTACCATGTTAACATTGTACTCTCAGAAGTTTGATTTTGGATGTGAGCTAGACAAATTGACTAGTGATGTAGTACTCTCAAGGGAAGAGGAGTTACGTTTGTCGAATATACTAGTTGTTATGAAAAAATTCGGTCTATCAAACCAATTGTGTACCTTCATTCAAAGAGAGTTGGTATGTCATCTTCCTACAGACAGATTGACTATTAGAGAGGAAGCCCAGTCTTTGTTCGAAGGGAGGATATAATCTTCTGGTGCCGAATGCAAAAGACAATTACACATAGAAATTCAACGGAACTTTGTTCGAGAGAAGGATTGTTGGAATGCAAACAAAGTGTTTGAAGATAATATCATATCAATATAGAGATTTAGATAGAGTTGCCATATTTATCAAGTAGCACTTTAAAAAGTATGAGAATTAAAATTAGACCATTAATAAAAATTAATAGGTTAAATAGAACAAACTGAAAAATTTAACTTAAAAGTAATTTAAATACTAGAATTAAATTAGTTATTTGAAAGTTTATATATTAAAATGTAACAAAGCCCATTTGTAATATTTTAAGTATATCCTTTTTAGTCATTTTCTAAAGTAATTTTAAATAATATTTTATGGAATTTAGGGTTTTAGAGAGACTTATTATATATACTCTTACTAAATAAACCGATTTCTGAAATTCCGTGACGGAGCTAACACAAGTGAACCATAGTAGATTATTTTACAACAAACTCGGAGGTGACTAGGGTTCGAATCTCCGCAAGCTTTAAATTAAAATTGGAATTTTCAAAGCATCCCACAGAATGGCAATGGAAGAACATCAACATCAACCAGTAGCCGCCATTGACACTATCGGCAAGAAAGGGAAGAAGAAACCAGCGGCTCCGGTAAAGAAGCCGGCGAAACCAGATAAGAAGAAACCAGAGGCTACTTCAATCAAAGAAGAGCAACCTCCAGGTTGTTCGGATGGCCCAAGGATTATGTTTTCCGAGTTTGATTACTGTGTTGAAAATCACTTCAAAGCCATTGATACAATCGCCGAGCTCTGTGGCAAACCAGAGGATGGCGATGGCGAAATTGACGAAAGTGATATTCAGCGGTTTTCATCATCAATTATTTTCTTAAGGTACACATGGTTACATGTCTTAGAATTATGCTTTATGCTTCGTATGTGTAGTTTAAGGATTCTTGCATTGTTTGTTGTGATTAGTTCATTGGTAGTAATGGCTTGTTAAACAGCTGATGATGTTGCTGTTTGTGTTTAAGTTGCTTGTTACGAATTTTATTCTTGCACAATTTTAGATTACGTGTAATCTTGTTACTGCATTGTCTGTCGCCGTTTCCAATCTCGTCTTATTAAAATTTTTTTTATCTTCCGATCACTTAAGGGAATGGAGGTTCTACAAATATGAACCGAAAACTGTCAAATTTGCTAGCGACTCGATTGACCCCGAGGATAAGGATGCTGATATCACGATAAGCTTACCACAGTTTTCTTCTGCAGCTGTTCTGAAGGTGCTGTGTTGGATTTGTAGGACTTGTTTAATATGTTGCCATTTTCTTTCTGATTATATCTACTGCTTAGTTTGTTTCTCCGCGTTAAGAATTAACATGAATCTTAATATAATATGCAGAAACGGGCACCGCCTAAAGCGGCTGCATCTCTGGACTATAGGTATGTTGTTTTGAACTTGTTTATTGTTGGAAATTATGGTTTTTGTATATACCATCGTAGGAAATAGGAATCAACAAACTCTGTATGAGTGTCAAGTTTGTCAAGTTGAACCCGATATCTAATGGATGCATAATAACCTGTATTTGAGACATATTGGGAATTTGTATGTCGCATTGCACCTAGTGCATCAGTACTTTTGAAAAAACTTCATACCATGAAATTTTATTATTACGTTCATGTGGATCTCCAGTAATTGAGACATATTAGGAATTTTATTCTTCTTGAGACATTTGTGTGTGGAGCTCTCTGCCTATGATTGGATCAAAATATATGCTGCTTTTGATGCCACTTTAATTTTGATTTCTTCTTTGGTTGGCTATAGTAGTTTTCACTAGTGGACTAATGTCAGTTGTGTATAACTTGAAGCTACCTTTTTAGCGACGGGTGTATCATCTTCCACATTCATATGCACATCCGATTCATCCTTCTTATTGATTTGTTGACAGGAACTTTGTTATGTATGTTGGTGGGCCTATTTGGGCTTTAGACTGGTGTCCTCAAGTTCATGAAGGAACTGAACCCCTTATCAAATGTGAGGTATCCCTCCTCTTCAATTGATCTTTTTTGAAGTTAAAATGTTACGGAAACTTATATAGTTCAAATGTAAAACATTGTTTTATTCATCTTCACTTATGGATTTCATTTTCATTCACCTAGATAGGCACTGCTTTTTTGTTCAAGAAACCCCTATTCATTTTTTTTTAATTAGTTATGTCTCAACACGAATGACAGTTTATTGCCGTTTCTGCTCATCCACCTGGTTCTTCTTATCACAAGATGGGTATCCCACTCACTGGAAGAGGTATGGTGCAGATATGGTGCTTGGTGCATGGCACTGAATGCTATGATGCAGAACCGATCAAAACTTCCAATGCATCATTAGACTTATTATCTCAACCCAAGAAGCCGAGAGGAAGGCCACCCGGGCGTAAGAAGAGTGGGGTATCGAAGTTGCCATCTCAACCAAAGAGACCTAGAGGAAGACCTAGAAAGAAACAAGAAGAATCCAATGATAACAGGGTTAGCAATTGCCAACTTTCTCAGAACCTTTCTATTGAAAACCCAGTAGGGTCATCCAACTTGCTTGGGATTGATGGCATTCCCAAAAATTCTGTAATGGAAAACGATGTTGAAAGACAGAGCAGTACGTTACTGGAAATTTCTACTTGCAGTTCTGAAGATGAAGTTCCCGCGCAGAAAAGAAGAGTTAGAAGAAAAGTTGGGATTAAGAATCATGTTGAGGAATTGGAAACGATTTCACTTACTGAGAAACAAACAGATGGATCCAATGCTATCAATGCTCAGGCAAATAAGAATGTTGCAAGTGAAAGTTCTGGGGAAGACACTCTATTGTGTAATAATATTACAGAGAATACTGTTTTAGACACCAGCTCAGTTGAATTTTCTATTCCTGAGAGTGTTGCTTTGCCTCGACTAGTATTGTGCTTGGCTCACAATGGAAAGGTAGCATGGGATTTGAAATGGAAGCCAACAAATGCACATACAGCCAAATACAAGCACCGAATTGGTTACCTTGCTGTCTTGCTGGGCAACGGATCTCTAGAAGTGTAATTAAACTGCTTTAACTTTCTTATGACTTATATGCTCAGTTACTTTATGTTTAATTTTTTTTTGTCCATTCACATTTACTCACATAAATATTTGTTTATTTTATTTATTATGTTTACTGGGTATATTTAGTTATTCTCTTGGGTATGCTGAGAATTTTCATGCTTGCTAAAGATTTAAAATAGACTATGGATTTGAAATAATATACTTGTGCAATGTTGGATAATCTCTTCAATGTTTGTTCCCTCCTTAGATGGATCAAATTTGTTGATATGACAATTTTTTTGTGCTAAACAAAGAATCAACTTCTCTGGAATTGCTATCATATTGGATCTGATATTTTGCATTACTTGTTTGCAAGTTTCTGGTGAATGAAAAATATGAGCCCTAATTTTTTTGTATTGATATTATTTCTTTGTAGAATTTACTTTATATATTTATATTTTTAATTAGTTCATAATTCTAGTTTCATGTTTAATTAGAGCGGCACTGTTTATTATATGGATATGATGAACTCGTAAACAGAAAATTCTATGAAAAAATTATCATAGTTTCATACCAGTCTTTACACCTTTGGCTTTTTTATGGTTTACTTTTGATGTTGTTCATTGTGTGCTTCCAATAATTTACTACATCGGTTCTTTATCAGGATGTGATGTTTGATGATCCTATGAACTAATTGCAGCTGGGAGGTTCCATTTCCCCACGTAGTGAAGGCCATCTATTCTAAATTCAGTGGGGAGAGTACAGATCCTCGATTTGTGAAGTTAAAGCCCATTTTCAGATGCTCGATGTTGAGAAGTGCAAATACACAGAGGTATTTATTGTTTATTTTTGTTATATTGACATGAAAACGCTTCAAGTTTAATTTGATGTGTTTTGCCCAACATTTTTTTTGATTGGAAAAGATTAAAAAAGTCGTGTAGGAACCTTACTAAAAACTAAGCCACTGTGATATCAAAGAGGGTAGATTGTAAGTAAAAAATGGCAGGAGACGATGGATCCAAAATAAAGCAGTGTATGTTATAGATTCTCAAAGATCCTCGTAAGATTGCTGCGAGTCCTTGAAGAGACGGTTGTTTCTCTCCAACCACCACACGAACACTTCCTAAAAGAAAGCGTAGATAAAATTCTGTGTTTGTGTCTCTGGGCCTTTATATCAGAAAGGGCAGCAATTCGGTTGAAGAAGAATCCAAGAAGCTTTCCTCAAACACATCATTTGTATTTGTAGAATAAAACATATATATTGAATTATGTTAAATCACTGATCAATCCAAAAATTTAAGCGGATAGGTTGGAGTAAATTTATTGCACAGAATGGCCCAATCATCAATGTTCACATCAGTGAGATTTTTTCTCAAATACAAATCTCGAGCTTTGGAACTCGAGTTCCAAAAGCTATTAACCATAACAAATTGATTAATGGAGAGGTTGTAAATGTGTGGAACGTCTTTAAGCTTATGATCGTCGAGCAAAACATCATTCCGAAACTGAGTTGAAACACCGCTTCCAATCTTGTTTCTGACATGGCTTTTAAACAAATTTCTTGCTTTTATCAATGTTTTTCTATGGACCCTTTGCAGTTCAGATGATGAGTTCCAGATTATCTATTATCATAGCTTCCCTCAAACTTATATGAAATCACATTTCTGCACAATACATCTTTTTCAAAGCTCTGTCTCTCCACTGAGCCAGCAATGATTAATTTTTTAGATCCATGTAAGGGATGCCGAGCTCACCTTCATGAATAGGAGCTTCACATGTGACCACTTAATCAAGTGACTACTAACTTTGCCGAATGATAAAGAAAAACCAATGTGTTAAGGATTTGTATGAATTGAATAGCAGGATAGGCTGCATTAGTGATGATCATTATCTCTGCATAATTGCAAATTACATCATCTTCAAGCACAACCAACCTCCCCTTTTATTTATTGAATGAAATTTTCATCAATCTAACTGACTAAAGCTGGAAAGCTTTCGAATGAAGTTCTTGTCTTTTGTTACATGTGGTATTAATATATTATGATGTACATTTAAGACTGTGCAGTACACTCTAGCTGAATACAGGAATTAATCTTAGATTCCTTGGGACGTCGACATTGACTTGGACATTTTTACCTTTTTTTACTTGCTGATTAATGATTCTGGCTCCATAATTGAGCTCATAGAGGAATTTGATTAAATTAAAGTGATGAAGCTTACTTTTACGTTGGTTTATTTTTTGATATATTCTTGGTTGTTACATTTGTCTTTCTTTTGGTAAAATTGCATTATATGATAGCTATTTCTCACGAGTTTTATTTTGTAACGAACTTTCTTTGTTACTTGCTAATTTATTATTTATTTTTGGTGCTGCAGCATCCCTCTGACTGTGGAATGGTCATCAACACCTCCTTATGATCATCTACTCGTTGGATGCCATGATGGAACAGTACTATAACATTCTTTCCCTTTTATCGTTGTTTATACTTTATGGCAAAAAAAACCAACATTCTAAATACATGGTTCTTCTCCTATACAAAAGAAAAAAAATGTGTTTCTTTTTGCATATGGGAAGAACTAGTTCTTTATTTGGTTTTAGAAATTACTGGAACTACTTTCGTTTCCTTAAAAAAATGTAGAATACTTGCCCATTCTTTTGATGAAATGTGGTTGGAAGCATGAGAAAATTTAGGATCTCGAAGGTTTACGATTATTATTATTATTATATGTATATATATGAAATGAAAACATTTTCATTGATTTGTGAAATTGTTAGTCATGCCTATCGAAACATAGAAAGGGGGAAGTAGCTGAATACACCGATCAAACTAATTGCTAAGTACCAAGAATTAATCTGGTATTAACAAGCTCGATCAGAACCTTGGAAACAATGATAAATGGTAAAGAGACACCAAGATGGGCTTTGATTGGACTTTTAAGTCGACGTTGTCAGAAAAGAAGAGAGTGAAAGTAAATCTTGATAATTGTTACTTGTTAGTGATGAAGATTGACCCATTGGAGAAGATAAATCCCGGATAAGAGCCTAGTGTTTCATGTTTCTTTGCTCTACCTCGGTTGTTTTGTAGGGTGTTTCTTAGAGAGAAGTCCCTGAGGATTTCTCTATCCAATGATATAAGTTTGGAATGTTTTCTAATTTTGTTTGTCAATTATACAACATTTTCACTGATTTGTTTTTTTTTGAAATCTATACTGACACAATTTCTGTTAAAGATTTGGGTGGTCCTGCACTCTTGTTCGTTTGAAATTTAATTTTATGGTGTTTAAATCATAGTTCATTCATTCAGGTTGCCTTATGGAAGTTTTCTGCAAATAGTACCTGCGAAGGTGGGTTCACTAGTCTGACCTAAGTGTTTCTAATTTCTATTTTTTGTTTGTATTTTGCGTTAGGCTTGTGGAATTACAAGGGATATGTCATCATTCTCTTTCCTTTTCTTTTCAGATACAAGACCGTTACTTCGTTTTAGTGCAGATACAGTTCCAATAAGAGCGCTTGCATGGGCACCAAGCGAAAGGTTTAGTTGAAGATTTCAAGTTTACCTTATTTTTCTACATGAACACTTGCCCCCATAAAAATGTAATAATAAATAAAGAAGAAAAAGGAGGTACAATTAAGAAAATGGTGCCATTTCACTAAAAATTTTGTTACTGATATTACTTTACTTCACAGTAGCGAGGAAATTTTAGCTTCTAAAAAGAAAGATCTCAATTCCAATTTTCACACTTATGCTGATTGTACATAATGGAAAAAAGCATTTTTATCTTTGATGAGTAAAATATGAGAGGAATATAACTAGTATGTGATGAGTGATGACCAGTCTAAGTTTAATTGATTACAATTGCTTACATTCAGAATGGAATAATAAATATACGTATGTTTTCTCATTATGTGCAGCGATCCTGAATGCGAAAATATGATACTTACTGCTGGTCATGGAGGTTTAAAATTTTGGGACCTAAGGTTGGAGTTATTTCTTTTATTTTGATTTTTCATTATTATTTTAATTTTGAAATAAAAGGAAATTAGTTAGTTTTTTTTGGTATAAAAGACAATTTTTTTAACAAGAAGTCGAGTACCAATACTAATGCTTCAAAAAAGAAAAAGGTTTCTATAGTCTATGTTATATTGTTTCATTTAAACTTCGTGGTGATCTGATGTGAAATATTATATCAGAGATCCTTTCCGTCCATTGTGGGACCTTCATCCAGTGCCAAGGATGATATATAGTCTGGATTGGCTTCCGGATCCTAGGTATATATTTTATCTTGACATAATTCAGATTAGGCTTACAAAGTTATTTTACTTTTTCTTTTTTATTTACAATGACCCTATTCTGGTTAGATGCCTCATTTTGTCCTTTGATGATGGAACATTGAGACTTCTCGATTTGTTAAAGGCAGCGTATGATGTTCCAGTAACTGGTAAACCCTTCACAAAGATAAACCAAAAAGGTTTACACACTTACTGTTGTACATCATCTGCTATCTGGAGTGCTCAAGTGTCAAGGCAGACAGGTATTTCTGTAATTCATGTTTTTTTCTGCTTGGGCCGTGTTTCATTTTCTTTTAATAGGCTGGTAGCTAGAAGAAATAACTGGAATCAAAGCTGTCCACTATTAGACCTAACTTGTAACATCAAAAACTGTAACATTGGATTACTTTCCACTCTGTATTGAACACAACAGTGTTGGTAGCGGGTCTAGTGCCTCATCTTTCATGTAAGAAGGCACACACCTACTGTGAAGCCTTATTTGTTTGGGTGTTTTAAGCTATTAAAAGAGAGCTTTTATAATCACTCTTAAACACCTCATACAAACGAGCTATTACTTTAATTTCTTATTTAAAACCACTCAAAATAACTCTTCATTAGTAATCATCCAAAAATCCTTGTGTATAGTATTTTTTAACTTTTATTAATTAAAGAAGTACTAACCTTCGGGCTTTTTCCCTTATATGATAGGGTTGGGCCATAGAAGGGTTCATGAATATAAGGCCCAACCCTATCATAATATTCCCACTTTAATTCTTTATATCTGTTCTTATATCTAGTTTGCCTCACAAAAAAGTTTGCACTTTATTTTTGCTCCGAGTTGGGGAGGCCAAGCCTTGAATTAAAAAAAAGCGCGTAGTATTGGTTATGTTTACTGCTATCATCAGTGGCGTCTACAGCTCTCAGCGGTAGAATGTTGATCTGAAGATTTATGTGTATTGGTATCATTCTCCTGTTTATTTACGTTTCTGACTGATATTAACAAAATGCATATTTGGTACTACATTTTTCGTTTGTTTGTTTTTTTTCTTTCTTCAAGTCTTTTAAAGACAATTATACACTAGTTATTTATTTCAATTGCTGCAAAACTAAATCAAGACAAGTCTGAAATTGATTTGAAGAAGTAAATGGACACGAAAATATTGGAGTTTTTTTTTTTCAACTCGTAGTACTTTTAGTAAAAAACATATTAATCACGTCCCAACTGATGACACCCTTCAATATTCATATCATACCAGTGAGCAGTGATGGTTTTACCTTGTCCTATGTGTACAAATATTTGTTTTTGGGGAAAATGTACTTGTTGGTTTTATGATCCAAATTGGTTTTAGTTTTAAATTTCAACACAATCAAATAAACTATTTTTCTTATCATATACATTGAGGACATAGAATTTGATGATTTCAGGCATGGTTGCATACTGTAGTGCTGATGGAACTGTTGTCCGCTTCCAGGTTAGTTCAACGTGCTCAGTAGATTAGACACTTGATATTCATTTGGTTTCACTCTCTTCTAATCCTAGCTTCTTATATTTCTCTTGCTTTCTATATCTACCTTGTTGCTGAGTATTTATTGTATATATGTATATTGGAAACTACTTTTCCATTGAGGATGGTAAATAACAAACAGGGTTAGTAGGAAAGACAACCAACACCTAATCTAAGGGATAATCGCAGCAATCCCTATAATAATTATTATGTCAAGGTGGGAAACTCTAGTGGAGAATACTTCTACACAAAGTACGCATTATTGGTTGGATTTGAGCATGAGTTAAGAATATCCAAGCATTAAACCCACGCCTGTCCTGAAAGAGGAAGATGGAATAGGGGATGTTCATGGGTTAGTCTAGTGGTAAAAAAGGATTTGGGTATTGAAGAAGTTATGAGTTCAATCTATAATTACTACATACTAGAGAAGGACATTCAAGGATTAGCGTAGTGGTCAAAGAGGGCAAGAGTCTCCAAGAGATTATGCGTTCAATCAATAGTTACTACATACTTCGGAAGTAATTTCTTGCTGATTTTCTTGACATTCAAATGTTGGTATGTCTCGTGAGAATAGTAGAAGTGCACACAAAATGGCCTGAATACTCACTCATAAAAAAGGAAATGTAAAATTATTGGATAAAATAGAAATTCCTTTATTCTAACTTCGATAAAGAGTGTCATTTGTTGGTAAAAATTAGTTTTGATGGTTGAAATAAAGTTCACATATGCTTTCTTTTTCTCCATGACGCCGCAGATGGAATTAAAAAATATTCAATACATACATTAAATATACTTTCATTAATTTGCATTAATGTCCATAAATCATGCCTTGAAGTATCATCTCATTCATGTTTTTCTTTTTCGTTTAATATATCAGCTTACTTCCAAAGCGGTGGTGAAAGGCCATAAACGAGATAAAACCCCTCATTTTGTATGCGATTATTATACTGAAGAGCAGTCAACCATTACAATCCACACTCCAGAATCAGATGTTCCATTTCCTTTGAAGAAGGCAACCAGATCTGAGCCACTGCCATTGTCGATGGGAGCTCTTTTATCTGATATTCAATCAAAAAACGGTAATCGCCATTCCGCGACAGCTTCAGTATCAGAAAATGAAACATTAGGTAACATGTTGATTCTGGACTTCTTAAAACACTTTCTCAGAGAATTTGTTGAATTATGTTAGACAAACTATCAACCCAAAAACTTAAACTTAACCTTATGGATTGTGTTGGTTTAAATGCAAATGGAATTTAATTTTAATTGGGAGAAAAAACGATTTGAAACTTAAGACCTTCTAGTTTGATATCATTTTGAATTATGTTAAACCACCTATCAATCCAATCCAAAAGTTTAAACCGGTAGATTGGAGGAAATTTAATTATATCGATGAATAGAAGTTTCACCAAATTGTTGATGCTATTGCAGCCCATAGCTACAATGATGATGACAGTGTTGAATCTGAATCCGAGGATACACCGATGTCCATCAAGAAAAACAAAACTCGATCAAAGTGCAAGAAGGGAGGAGGGGAAAACCAAGAATCAAAAAGTAGCGATGAGCCTAACAATCCACAGACGAATGATGGAGTGCCTGGTTCGGGGAATAACTTCGAAAATATGCCTCCCAGATCAGTTGCAGTGCATCGAGTGAGATGGAACACGAACTTAGGGAGTGAAAGATGGTTGTGCCATGGTGGAGCAGCTGGACTTCTACGCTGTCAGGAGATTCTTTTGTCTCCCCTTGATAAGAAGTTGATGAAGAATAAATGAAATTTGTTTGAATAAAATATCTCTGTCAAAAGGTTTACAGACAGTTATTGAAGCGACTCGCGCTTTCACTCTATTCCTTGTACAGTCGTAAGATCAGGTTTGCTTCGGTTAAATGGAAGCCATTTGGAATCGTATTCGAGCCATGGTGCATTCGTCCTTGATGGCTTAATTAGGGGAGCAGCCTAAGGAATAACAGAGCATAACCATGGAATAACTGAGAACCATGACTGTAGAAGTTGGTTAAAATAATTTCAATTGTCCAAGCAGATGAGAATTTGATTTGGTTTTCGGGTTCAGTTTGAAATGGACCGAATACTCACATAAACGGTTGCAGGAACCATAGCAGTTATGGTGTATAGGATAAACTGTGCATCTCCTGGCAGACACGTATGTTAAAATAACTGACACGAAGGTTGTATCCTTAGCTTAGTGGTGTTGGATTCAGAACGTCGTGAGACAGTTCGGCTACAAGCTTTGCATCCTCAATAAAGCTTACCTGATGCTTGTTTCATTTTTTACCCCTTTTTTTTTTTTGATATTTATCCTATTTTGACTTATTATTTAATGTAAATTAACTTTTAGATATGGTTTTCTTGACTAATTTATTATTATTATATGAGTAAATTATAAATTTAGTCTCTATTGTTTGTTGAAAACTAAAATTTAGTTCTTATGGTTTCAAAATCTACACTTTAGTTCTTATAGTTCGGAAAAAACTACAATTTAGTCTCTATGGTTTGAAAAATTAGAATTTTGTCCCTAAAATTTGATAAAATCTAAAAATAGTCTGTCGTTTGTAATTGTTGGTGAATAAAATAGGTAGAAGGTAGTTATTTTTAATGATAAGAATGTGAGATAAGTAATTAATTTGAAGGAAAAAAAACTATAATTCATACATCACATTTACCTACTCAATTCGCTCACGATTAACTAATAACATCGAATTATTTTTTAGATTTTATCGAATCATATTGACTAAGTTCTATTTCTTCAAACCATAGGAATTAAATTCTACATTTCTTCAAACCATAGGGATTAAATTCTATATTTCTCCAAACCATAAGAATTAAAGTTTAGATTTTCAAACTATAATGACTAAATTCTAACTTTGATAAAATCACGGGAACTAAATTTATAATTTATCCTTATCATATTTATTCTTACATATATATCTCGAGACAGGAATTCTTGGTAATAAAAAGAGGTATCTTTAACTGTGTGTATCTTTTGATCATAAATTTGAAATTATCTTCTCGAATAAGAACATTGAAATCCATTCAAACAAGAGGGTGTCTGAAAACTTTAAACACATGCATGCACATTAAGGATATCTCCACTCGAGTTTTAGAATTTTCGAAATTATTATAAAAACTGTCAAATTCTACTTGTACTGTTCATTCACTTGTGTATTAGCCAACCAAGTTTTCTATATTGATATTTGCTCTGTGTATATAATAGATAAATTGAAGTCTAAAAGTCTTTTTTTTTTGTATGAAACAAACTAAAAAACTTCCATTAATAGAAATGAACCATACAAGTTAAGAACTCCAAGACATTCCCCAAGCAGACAATCGACTCGCAGCCAAGGGAAGGCTATTAAGAACCAACCAATTAACTCTGTGGCCCACAAACTTAAGCAGCCCAGTCCTCCTATATGGATAACTCGACCCAGAAAATGAAAACCCGAAGGAGCCTGACATGGATTAAGAAAAGATGTCTACACATTGATTATTGTTGTTTGGTTTTATATATATATATATATATATATATTTTTTTTTTTTTTTTTTTTCTCTCTCTCTCTGCTATACATTAAAAAAAAAACCATAAAAAAATCACGATTACAACAATATTCTCTATTTCAAAAAATAATAATAATAATTAATAATAAAGCGACAATTTCAACACCAACGAATTCAGCTTTGAGGAAGAGAAAAGGTGAATCGCTCCTAATTTTCCTCTGAAAACCTAACTAAAACCTTAGAGATAGAAACTGAAAAATAGAGAGATGAAGTTAAGAGCTCACTTCCTCTCACTCTCTCTCTCTCTCTATATATATATATATATATATATCAAAGCATTCATTTCCAAAGCAAATATCAAATATTACAACATTTTCATATTTCAAAATATGAATTTCAAAATGCTCAAACCTTTTCTCTCATTCATTTTCATCTTCGTCCTCGACCTCGCCTCTTTCACCCATGCTCACAGACAGGTTTATAAACCTCCACTGCCACCGCTGCTGCCACCCACGGTGGTTTCCGCCACATTTTATTTCAAAATTCTAACTTTTATTTTTTTTATTTTTTTGGGGATAGGCTTATGTTGTGTATATGGGAGCATTGCCAAAATTGGAGAGCCATGAACTTCTTTCAGATCATCATCACAGCCTTCTGGCTAATGCAATTGGAAAGTAATTAATTATTATTAAAAAAAAAAAAGTCTTTTAATTGATTTTATTATTAATGGGATTGAGATTTCGGATTAAAATTTGATTTTTCTTAATGGGTATTTTTTTTTAGTGAGGAATTGGCTAGAAAACACAAGATTTATAGCTATGGAAGGAGCTTCAATGGATTTGCTGCAAGGCTATTGCCCCATGAAGCTAAGAAACTAGAAAGTTCGTCTGAATTTTCCATTTTCTTATTTATATATACATTGATGAGTTTGTGTTAATTGTTTCCTTTTGATTTTTTTTAATTTTTTTTGAAAATATACTTTTTTTAGTTGATCAACTATCAATGGATAAGAACTTGAACCTATAATTTGAATATATTGAACGACATTACAAAGATAATGGGATTTTGAGATGAATTGTGAACAATAATTTTTTATTCCAAAAATTGGGTGATTAAAATGTGAAATAAATTATAAAAAAAAAAAAAAAAAATCATAGTTTTCATAATTTAAAAAGAAAAAGACTGAGCTAAATTTAATATTAATTTTAAAAAAAAAAAACAGATGAAAAGAGAGTGGTGTCAGTATTTCGAAGCAAGAAGAGGAAATTGCACACGACAAGATCATGGGATTTTTTGGGGCTGTCGGAGGCGGAGAGCCGCAGTAACGCCGCCGTGGAATCAAACATCATCGTCGGAGTGTTGGATACCGGCATTTGGATGGAGAGTCCCAGTTTCAATGACCATGGCTACGGTCCAATTCCTTCTAGGTGGAAAGGTGTCTGTCAAACTGGCCATAACTTTACCGGCTGCAACAGGTTACTTTATTTCTTTTTCTATCTTATATATTTATTAATATTTTTATTTAATATCACTTTTGAATAATTATCCATTTTAACTAATTAATTAATAAATCACTTTCATTGTATTTCCATTTATTTTAAAACATCTATCGTATACATTCTTGAACTAAACATGAATCTTTAGTTTTATATTCGTTTGACTTATATTTATCAATTATTATTCATGTTAGGAGCTCATCCATGAACTTAATAAAGCCAAATTTAAATTATTATGAAACCAAAAAAAAAAAAAAAAAAAAACTCTCAAAAGAAAATTATAGGTTTTTATTGAAATTTTTACTTTTAAATACTTAAAATAAATTCTCATTCTTCAAAATAAAATTTTCATCTTCTTCGGAATAAAATTTTCATTCTAAATATATATTTTTTTAATTACATC
>JBBMEG010023134.1:0-18045 GCA_037832605.1 Cyclanthera cordifolia | reverse complement strand
TCAAGTCGGCGTAAACTAAACGCTAATTCGAGATTGCTTACGAAAGTATTCCGATGTGTCGACTTTAATATGGCTGACTTTTGTTGCTATTGGGGATGTAGAAAAACGTAACAACCCATACAAACCCAAAGTATTTGGTTGGGTTATAATATTCTTTTGGATTGAAAGGGATGAAATTTTTTTAAAAAAACATAACTATTTTTAAATAAATGAAAATCAAATATAAAGATTCGTGATTCTAATATTACACTGAATATCACCAAACAATGAAATTATTGCGTCACTAAGTTTTGGGTAAATTTTCATTTTGTTGAGAATAAGTAAATAACAATTTTTGTTTTAAAACTTATAATTGTTCTTAAAAAATAAAGTTATAAATTAGAACAAAATCAAAATTTAGAAAAAAAAAAAAAAAACCTTTTAAAAACAATTTTTAGTTTTTGATTGAAGTTTGGACTCAAAAGAATAAAATTTTGAACAAAGACATGTTTAAATTTTAAAAAATAAGTAAAATAATTAAATAGTTATACATTAGATCTAAATTAATAAACAACCACTTACATATTTTAAATGAGATAAAATATTTATTATAATATTATAGACACATTAAATCTCTATAATTAAGTAAAAATTTAGTATTTTTTATTTTACCATTTAGAGTTTTTCTTTCTTTATTTAAGATATGATATTCTATAAATAGTTGATATATTTATAATAGTATAGTTTATTTTTTGATATAAATGGATGATATATTTATAATAGTATAATTTATTTTTTGATATCATTTTAATTTTTCAAATCATTAGAACCAAATTCGAAGTTAACCTATTATTTTTTAATTTTGTAAATCGAAAAAGAAAATAGATGAAAGTCTAACCAATTTCTTACTATATATATTTTTAGAATTTATTAAGTCATTGTTCAAAATAAACAAATAATCCCTCTAAATGGGTAACACTATACTTAGTATAAGCTTTCCTACCTTTTTATTTACCTATTGTATTCATCCTATCTTACTCAACAAACCACTCTAAACTATGCAATAAGTTTTTAGTATATAATTTTAATTCATTCACACATGACCTTACCCTCATTCGTGTTACTTAAATATATAGTTCATAACAAAATTTACTTTAAATGTCTCTATCAAGTAACATATTAAAACTTGCATATCTCTAAATGTAATATATTTATTGTTCTAATGTATCTGATACAAGATAGACTTTTTTCATATAGTCTCATAGATTAATAATAAATGTCTATCTTTTTATTTGATAACATTTATTTATAGTATAAGATCATAACCTTTAAAATAATATGTTTTAATTAATAGAGCTATGATGAAGTTGGTTTTGAAAATGAAAGATAGTATCAATCATCGAGTTGATTAGATTTTCATTCCTATTGTTATACCTTTTGAAATTTTGATTTCAAATATTAAGTATTTTAAAAAAAAAAATAGTGATATATATTTTAATAAGTTAAATTATGAAGGGAAAAAAAATATAGCTGTACTTACAAGATATTGAATTAATTACAATTTTATTTGTATATATATCAAGTACAAAATACTATTTTTAACTAAACATTTTAACTGTAAAATAAAAGTATGTTTTAATATCTTGTTTGTGAGTGTCCTATAATGAGAGGGTTGAACATGAAAGGTTCCTAAAAAGGAGCCCATAAGGGAATCTAACCCACCCACTATCCTCCAAGTGATGGCTTCACATGTTGGTAATAAAGGGCAATTTTGGTCATTAAATTTTGAACCAAGTACAAGACAATAAATCATTAAAATTTTTAAGTTCACATGAAATTCTCTTCCATTTTCTTTTTTTTAGAGAATTATTAAAAAAAAAAAAAAGAAAAAAAGTTCACATGAGCTTAAGAGTGAGATATGGGACCATGGTGATTAAAGAAGAGTGGAGATTAGATTTGCCACTTAATTAAAATCAATGAACATTTACAGCTTCTATCATAATATGGGGCTCAACTTTTTATAGAAAGAATCTTAGTAGATATGGAGAAAAAAAAAAAAACTTTGAGCTAATTTGGATGAAATTGTGTTAATGATATGATATTTGTAAAATCATTACTATTAATCATGATAATGATTAGCACAATCACATAAAAAGATATGAGATAAATGTAATGAATTATAATGATTTGAAAATGTTGAGCATATAAATGGTTGATTTGGGCCTATATATATTTGACAATATTTTTTGACATTTTAATCTTTAGATTATATTGCTTTGTTTGCTTTTGTATATACAATGATGTATATACAATGATTGTTGACATTATTTATTTTTTTTAGTAAATGTTGAAATAATTTATATTATTTATTAATTCTGATTTTTTTAGTATTAATATTTTATTTAATCTAACGGATCGTGTGATCGTGTGTGATTGTGCGATAAATTTTAAGGCCAGCTAAGTGGTGGCTTCGTGTGATAATGGCATCAGTGGTATAATCTATTTTTATCGATGTAATTTGGCTATAAATATGGCTGAGCAAAAATCAAATAGAAGTGATTCAGACATTTATTATTTTTATATACTTCCTCCCAAATACAATTTTCTCTTCTGTGTTAGTTATTATTTTTCCAACAGTAAACAATATTAATTTTGAACCTATAATCACTTATTTATTAGGTGTACAAACGAGTACGAGATCACCCGTTTAATTGTGCAGTTCTTATAATCGAGTCACCGAAAAGAAATGTCCATCTAATTATTTGTATATATAATACAAATCAATTTTTAAATCTTATCTCAAACATCATTCTTATTCATATGTGAATTCAGTTCGTATCTGTCCCAAACTCGAGCTTACAACTAAATCTAATCGATCTTATAAAATATCTCAACGATTATTTTTATTTTTAATATTATTATTTAAAATATTATATTAATATTAATAATAAAAGAAATTGCCTAAAAAGGTCAAGAGACACACAAGGATGGGCACATAAGGCCAACCAATGGGTTCTTGTTGTTGGTGTCACTAACTATAGCCATACCCAATCTATTATATAATATTTTATCTTCTAACCAATTTGTTTATTATTAAAATAAAATAAAATAAAAGGTAAAAGCCAATAATTAAACCTTTATAAATATATGTTTAGAATTTTTTTTTTATTCGGGAGTCTCGTTATTAGATTAGGAATGTGAGATGCATAATCAATAAGCTCATCTCATTAAAACACACACACATACACATATATACACACACACTCATTTTTATTAAATAATAAATCATGATTTGTATTAAAAGAATCCATTTATTTTTATTTTTTTATTTTGTTAAACAACTAATTTGCGTGTGTGTATATACATATATTGTACTCATATAGATAGAATAATTACAAAATTTGATTCTATTAAATGATTATGACAGTATTAAACCATATAATATTTTATTTTTTGTTAGAAAATAAAAAATATATTCATAAATTATTTTGTTTTTGTCCGTCGTTCATAATTGTTGATAAATAAAATACTCAGAAGTTTGTTATTTTTATGTTTAATGATGAGAGTGAGATAAGTAATTAATTGGAAAAAAAATACATAATTCATACATTATATTTACATTTTAATTTACGTAGGGTTTACGAATATCATAAACTATTTTTTTAGGTTTTATCAAATCATAGGTATTAAGTTATATATTTCTTCAAACTATAAAAATTAAGTTGACTAAACTCTGCTTAATTTCACGAAAGGAACTAAAAATTTATAATTTATTATTATTTATTTTTTTTAATGAAAACTTTGAAATGACTGAGAAATAATGATTAGAAGATTAAAACAAACTATTAATCCTATTAATTTACGACAGTAGAAAAATAGAGATAAAAAATATATGACTTTTTTTTATGTGTAACAAACTGACAGGCCAAACTCGTAGATAACAATCAGACAATTGGGATATATTAATGTACCCGGGTACTTCAATAAATTCAAGTAACAGACCAGTAGGATTTATTTAAACCTATAATATATAGATATATGCATGCATGTATATATGTAAAGGGTTTGGCATGTTTCATTTAAAAAAAAAATAAATAAATGGCATATTTTATATATGTGTTTTATGTGTAACACATAACTTGTTATGATATTAGATATAAAATTTTATCCAAAATTAATTTAAATGATATAAATATTCATTTTTTTTTATTCATTTTATTCTTTTTTCATAAATCCTCAAATGTCATTCTTCTACCTTAACTCTAATTATTAAAAGAATTTTCCTTCATCTTTTTCAGCGGTTTATGATCGGAATCAACCTTCCTCATTGCTTCGTCATTGACTGGAGTTGCCGAATCGATCCCTTATGGTCGGAGATGTCGTTCGTGGGTGACATAAGTTGCAGAGACCTGAGTTATTTGTAATCTCCTCTTCCAATTTGTACTAAAAATAAAATAAAATAAAGTAAAGGCATGTTCTATTTATTACTTCATTAAATACTAATTAAATTTGAGATAGAATCATATCTAATATAGCATTATAAGTCATTAATAGGTCATAATAAACATAAACTCAATTAATTATTCACGTAAATAATAATGAGGTCAGTAATTATAAGGTTATAAAAAAAAAAATTTATATATATATATATGATGGTTGAAATGCTCTGTTTCAGGACTAGTAGTGAGACTGAACCTCTGCATATGAATGAGACAAAATAGAGAAGAAGGAATCTGAAGGCTATATGGGATTGTAAGGCGTTTTGTGGCCGCAAAATTGTCAGTGATCATCCCCAAGATAACACTCTCCATTATTTTTCTCCCACTTTTCTCTCTAACTCTGTTCATTCCCAACGCCATTCAAGAACACCTTATTTTATCACTATCCCTTTCTTCAGTCTCTCAAATCGGCCAATACCCATTTCTCTGAAGGGGTTTTTTCTGCCATGTCTGTGATCAATTTGCTCTTCATTTTCATTTTCTTTCTTGGGTTTTCTTCCCCTTCCGCCATTGATGAATCTACCGAGCTTTCGACTCTAATGGCGATTAAAGCTTCTTTAGACCCACATAACACTTTGTTGACTTCTTGGAGTTCGGTTTCTGACCCGTGTGGTGGCTATTTCGAGGGAGTTGCTTGTAATGAGCAAGGGAAAGTGGTGAATATTTCTCTTCAAGGGATGGGACTTTCCGGCTACATTCCGGCCGCCGTCGCCGGACTTAAGAGCTTGACGGGTTTGTACTTGCATTTCAATTCTCTCGTCGGTCAAATTCCTAAGGAAATTGCTGGTTTGACTCAGCTTACTGATTTGTATCTCAATGTTAATCAACTCTCTGGGGAGATCCCTTTTGAGATTGGAAATATGGCTAATCTTCAAGGTGGGTTTTGATCATTTCTGTTCTGCTTTTTGCTCCATTCAATAACTTCAACTCTGTTTTAGAATTGGATTGTTTTCTTCTTCTTTTTTTATAACTAGAAATGAACATTCTGGTTGAGGATTCCATATTAGAAAGGTGTAGAGAACTCGTTGAGCTAGTCCTCTCATCGCCTATTGATTTTAAGATGGTATCTCACACTATCTTGCCTTTTTTTTTTCTCAGCTCATTAATACCTACAGATATTTTGTAAAAAATTGGTGAACCTAAAAGAGCCTATTGTATGTTGAGGATCCCACATTCAAACGATGGAGTGACCTCACTATAATGTTCGTGGTCCAGGATTCGGACCAGGTCTTGAAATTTAAACTCAACCCCTATGAGCACCGGCATTGCCCTGCCTCTCCTACGACCCAGTCATGTTACCAATAGGCTTTATCATGCATGTTTATTAAGGATTCTTGCTAGGGTTATTTAGAGAGAGTGTTTCTTCAATGCATAGTATTTATAAAATACCCGGTTACTCTTGTCATCACCAACAATTAATTTTAAGAAGGAACTTTATATTACCAACTATTGTTTCAAGACTCGAACTCGAGAGACAACTAGGAATTCACGACTACTAATAGATTTTGATACATTTCGTGTCGGGAACCTTAAAGAGATTATATCTCGGAGATGAAAACTTCCTGTTGGGACTTGTTTAGAGTTAGAATTTGTGCAGCATCAACTTCAATTTCCTTGTCTTTGCTTGGTTTTTTATGTTTAATCTGCTTAAGTGAAAGATAGAGAAACCCCATATTGAACAAATGAACTAAAAATTTTTAAGGGATGTGGCTGCTTGTGTTTTATAAGCTTTTGAATCAGTTTATGTAGCTCAAGATGAATTGCCAATGCTTGGATTAGTAGTTGATTTGAATTGATAGAGCTAAATTATGGGGATCTTTATTTTCAGTGCTTCAGCTTTGTTACAACAAATTAACTGGTGGAATACCATCACAAGTGGGAAATATGAAGGTGCTCAACGTTCTTGCTCTCCAATATAATCAGCTAACAGGAGCAATTCCTGCAAGTTTGGGGAACTTGACTGCATTGAAACGGTTGGACTTGAGTAACAACAAGTTTTTCGGTCCGATACCGGTGATTTTAGCCGATGCTCTTGCTCTTGAAGTTCTTAATGTCCAGAACAACTCGCTGACCGGTAACGTTCCTCCAGGTAACACGCTCATGTCGATGGCTTGTGTTGTGCACTTGTTGATTGTTAGGAAAGTTTGTGAGTTGGTCATCGTGTAATTTTGATGTATTTCTCAATGGAAATTCAGGTTTGAAGAGATTGAAGGAAAAGTTTTTGTACAACAACAATCCAAGTCTTTGTGGAGTAGGATTTAGGGACCTAAATCCTTGTAGTAAGTTGAAAAGTTTGAATCCGAGCCGACCCGAACCGTTTCTGCCCCAACTACCTGGAAATCTTTCTGCAAGAGATATACCTGAGTCGGCTAATTTACGCCACAATTGCAATGGAAGTAGCTGTTCGAGACGGTCGAAATATTCACGAGTCGGAGTGGCCCTCGGAGTGGTCGGATTTTTTGCTGCTATCACTGCCACTGCTCTTGCAATGTTTTTCTGGTACCGTCGCAATGAACATAAATTTGGAAGTACTTCAAAAGGTAAAAGTAAACGAATTGTGACTAGCCAAGCCAGGGAAATCTACAGGAAGAATGCTTCTCCTCTCATCAATCTAGAGTATTCAAATGGCTGGGATCCATTAGCCAAAGATCACGGTGGGAGTGCGTCGTCACGAGAGATATTCAAGAGCTTCATGTTCAATCTAGAAGATGCTGAGCGGGCAACGCAATGCTTCTCAAAGTCGAACTTATTGGGTAGGAACAATTTTTCGGCTCTTTACAAGGGGAAGTTGAGAGATGGTTCCATTGTTGTTGTCAAGTGCATTGGAAAGACAAGCTGCAAATCAGATGAAGCTGAATTCATGAAAGGCTTGAAGATACTTGTCTCAATGAATCATGAAAATCTTGTTAAGTTCAGAGGCTTATGCTGTTCGAAAGACCGAGGAGAGTGCTACTTGATCTACGATTTCGCCCCGAATGGAACTTTGATGCAATATCTTGATGATAACAATGTCAAGGGAAAGGTTCTCGATTGGTCCACCCGAGTATCTATCGTATGCGGAATTGCCAAAGGTTTGTGTTACATTTTTTCATGAGAAATAAACTGAAGTTGTTCATAAATATAAGCACCACATTATGAAACTTCTGATATTATCTGACTTTTGACTAAACTTTAAGTTTTCTCGCTGGATTTTGGGTTTTTCATTGTTGAAATGTCTTGAACTATGTTGTCTTGTGATTAATTAGTCGAGAATTTTGCTGCTTGGTCAATGAGTTGGGATCCAAGGGTGGAGCATCTGCAAGGGCTCAGGGTCAATGCTCCTGAAACTTAGTCGAAATATGTTATTGAGTTTCCAATGAATTTCTATGCATCTTGGGTCGTATGTTTTATCAAAATTTTATGAGAGTATATCGTATAAACTCTCTTAAAATCCCAACTCTGTTTGACCATATATTTGTGTTCTTATCACCGTAGTAAAACAATTTCTTTTTTTTTGTTGTCACAAATGTAGCTAACACAACTACCACGTAAAACATTGTGTTCTGTCTCGGGTTTTTCTTTATTTTCTGTCATGCAACTGATTTTTGTGGCTTTTGTAAACGTTTCACCGAATTTTGATATTTGATGTTTTTTCGAACCAGGTATCGGATATTTGCACAAAAAGGTCGGAAAGAAACCCGCATTGATTCACCAGAACATATCAGCTGAAAAAGTGCTCATTGATGCAAACTACAATCCCTTGCTCTCAGATTCTGGCCTCCACAAACTTCTTGCAGATGACATTATCTTCTCGATGCTAAAAGTCAGTGCAGCTCTGGGATACCTCCCTCCCGAGTATACGACAACGGGCCGATTCACCGAGAAGAGCGACATCTACGCATTTGGAATGATTGTACTTCAAATCATCTCCGGGAAAACAAGCATAATGAAGTTGAACTACAACACTATCGAGTCACGTCGGTTCGAGGACTTCATTGACTCTAAGCTTGAAGGAAAATTCTTGGAATCAGAGGCAACTAAACTGGGAAAACTCGCAGTGATTTGCACTCACGAATATCCCGAACTTCGTCCGACAATGGATGTCGTCGTGCAAGAGCTCGACGAAATGGGGAATTTCGGGATTTCTATAGAATCCATGCCATAATTTGCTATATGAAGCCATATATATATATAGAAGCTAAGCAGAGCACTGACATTACTAATCTATGCTGTAAATAAAGGATTATGAATATTTTTCATGCTACTATGCTATTTAGTATAGGAAGGTATAAAAGTAATTTTGTGTGTGTAAAAACTAGGCTGCTTCGTTGAGGAATAATGTAAATTAGAGTAACAGCTTTATTCAAAGATCCAAATATTTCATCATGAATATTATTTTTGAGAAATCAAACATATCCAAATCTTTGATGAAAAAGCTAACATTTATTCACAAAATGAAACATTGATTTCGACATTGAAAGTTCATGTTTAATTCAAGTTTTCAACTATTGTTTTTGACTTAACATTGATTAAGGACAAGTTTGAAAAGTTACATTAAAGAGTAATAGGTCAACATTATCGATATACGTTTAATGGCCACAAGATTTCGAGTTGAAAAATTAGTGTTAAGTAATTAAATAATTTTGCGAAGCTATATGACATCATCAATATTGTATACGCATAAAATAAATTATTTTAATCAACAACAATAATTTTAAAAAAAAAATCCCAAAAGTTATTAAAAAAGGTTAGCGTGAAAAAAGAAATTGTTATTATTCATAGCAACTTTTGCTTCCATAATTCTAATTATACCATTTTTTTTAATAAAAATAGTTAATCTATAATAGACTTTTTTTTTTCTTTTCCTAGTTTCTTCTTTCGCTAAATTACTTTTAATTAATTGAAATAATTGCTTTCCATCAATTCAATTGATTAAACAAAAATTTATAATTCAATTATTTATGTAAATTTTTGGGGTTTTTTTTGTTATACATGAAAAATCCCTAAAAATAACCATAATAATCAATAATTTTGATTAAAATTAATTTAAAATTAATTAGAAAGATTGATTTTTGAGGTTTTTTTTTAATAGAAAGTATTAGAAATAAAAATTATAGATTAAAATAAAATAAAATATTTAATCTTTACAGAGTTAATAATATTTTAAATTTTTTTTAAAAATAAATATATTTCAGGGGACATATTGATGTATTAATAAATGAGAGATTTGTGTTTCGACAATTTGTTATGATATTAAAAAAAGAAATAAATAAAATATAAAAAATTGGACATGGGCAGTGACGTGGGAAGCGTTGTCGTTTTCTTGGACGACAGGTGAGATCGAGGGTGTATTGTTAGACTTGTGAATATTATTTGTCGGAATCCTTGAAAAAAGAAAAGAAAAGAAAAAGAAATATTATTTTGTTGCCTGTGAACAAATTTTGTCATATTCTTCTTTATTTATTTATTTTTTTTTTTTCTCGATTTTCTGACACTGTTTTAATCCATAAAGTATGATTCATCCTCGTGTGTAGTTGAATAATTGAATAAATGATTGAGGTATATGAATTTCCATGGCTTAAGACGTGAGAAAAATCCAAGTTTAAGATTGCTTTTTTTTTTTCTTTTTTTTTTTGATAAAATTCATAATCTATTGACAAGTATACAATATTGTTATTAAACTATTGTTTTATTGATTAAATTTAAGATTGTTATAAGTTAATAATTAGTTATAAAGCACTTGATCTCAAGCACAATATAAGCTACGCTATAATCACCTGAAGCTCGATTTAATTCATATAAATAAATTTATATAGACAAAATTCTAATTTTTGAAACCATATAACTAAATTTTATTTTATTTTTTAATTATAAGAATCAAATTTATAATTTATTCATTAAAATGATACATTAATCAAATTATATATTTTGTGATCAGAAAGAAATTACATTAATCAAATTAAATAAATAGAACATATTTTTCTTAGTTCAACTACAATAATTGAGTGAGAAAGATTAGAACATGACTTCATAATCATAATAATACACAAAATGTTGAGCCACTCTTCTTGTTTGATGAACTAGCTTGTTTGGATGGCATAGTAAACTGTTGAAAGGATAGTAAGCAAAATTAGAGACTTGCACTTTTTTTTTTTCTTAAAAGTGTCTTAGAAAACATTTTTTTAGTACATACAGGGTAAGAGACTTGAACCACATATCTCATGATTCTTTATATACATTCAAGAAACAGATTATGCTAACTTTAGTGTATTTAAACAAACTTATGTACGTGCATCTCGACTATTCTTATTAGAAATACCATTTAACTCTACAACATTTAAATCCAAATAAAATTTGAAAATAAATAAATTTCTAAATAATTAGTTACATTTTTTTTATCACTAGACCAATTTTTTATAGTTCACAACTTCAAGTGTACCCACAATTAAAAAAAACAACCATGTACTTTAAACACAAATTTCTTAAACCAAAACAAATAGCATAATGAATTACGACAGAACTTCGATACAAACTGGCCAAGTAATTGTAGGTATTCGAAAACATCATTCTTGAGAATACTTTCTCAAGCTTAATACCAAAATAGCAAAGATACTTAAACTTTCCGGTACACCACCCCTCTATTAGTAACTAAATTTCTAACGAACTCCTGGATATTTACTAAAATACCCTTGATGAAATAAAACCTATCAGTATCCCAAGGTCCAAACACAGATAACTCCACAAATTAACCACTACAGACTTCATAACCTTTTAACAACAAAAAGAAGTTAGGAATATAATCCGAACATTTTAAGCAGTCACATTTTCTCAAGAAATAACCCAAGGTTTACGTTTACCATATTAAAACCAGGCTATTTGATTGAATCATACAACTTTTTTAAGCTGTAAGTGACAGATTCAAATTATAAATGAAAATTTTGAAATTAATCGATTAAATGAGAACCTTCTTACATTTCTACATGCATTACCAGTCCACAACCTGCAAATTTGATGTCTCAAAACTATCCATCACAGAATATATATCAGAAATATGAGGATGATATTTATCATGAACCAAGAACTCATGAACAAACTCCTTTCAATCCAACTGCAGCTATGAACTTTAGTTGAATTCCTCTTTGTCATCGTTGTTTGGACCTTGCTCACATCGCTCCACAGGCCAAGACCGGCGAATATAGGAGAACATAAGAACTTGAGTTACAAGAATCCATCCTCATAAGATGCTTGGCAATGTGCCCGTAGCCCAGGATTCAGATGAGGTCTTGGAATCCAGATCTAGACCCCTTGGACCCCGACATTCCCCTGCATCAATTGCGTTGAGCATGCTTGACTATGAAGTTCCTTTGATCGAATCACAGAAAAAGAAAATACGTCTTGATAGTATAGGTAGTACAAATCAATTCTCTTGAGTCTTTCTTACCATGAGACTGTATCTCCCAAGATCCCTCTCATTCGGATGTAGACTCGGTTCATTCATGTATCCCTCTTAACTGCGGGTCGGGCGTTACAATATATGGAAACTAACTCACCCAAACAGTTTCTTGCCATTCCACTGATTACAGAATTTCAATGGTAGATACCCTTTTCATCAATGACTTCCAACATCGACATGGCGTTCTCAATGCTACCACATTTAGAATACATGCTAATAAGCACAACACCAACCTTCACCAATAATGAAAAGCTATTTTCTACTAAATTACTGTGAATATACTTGCAGCCTTCTCAATGCGTCCTAAACTGAGAAACGACTGAAAGCGAGATCACCAACAATATCTCATCGGTAGATAAGTTGCTTTGCCTCTGCATCTCACAAATGATTTCTAAAGCTTCTCTGTAATAACCAGTCTGTGTATATAGCCAGTCATCATGGCATTACAAGCAACCACGTCTTTCTCAGGCATTTCATCAAAGTGTTCCCTTGCAACCTCAATGTCGCCCAAGTTTGCATAACCATCAATCATATTATACCAACTAATTACATCTCTTCTCGCATTCGATCGAACGAGCAATGCGCAAATTCTATGCACCCACATTTAGCAAAACCACCAATAATCGCGTTCCAAGAAACCAAGTCTCTCAGGCATTTTCTCAAACAGTTCCAATGCAAACTCAAAAACCCCATCTTTTGTTAGTGCAAACCCGCCAATCATCAAGCTCCAAGAGAACAGATTCTTATCCTTCAATGGCACAGAATCAAACAATTCACCAAAATCCATTCTCAAGCAGCATACAGAACAATACCAGAGCTCGAACAGGGTCATTCCCGTGCGAGTACGATTTGATCACAGTATTTTATTTCCAACCATTACAATCAATATGACTATTTTTTTATAATTAATGAAATTTTATGGACTAAATATTAAAAATTTTAATTATATAGTTAAATTGTAAATTTCTCTAAACTATAGTAATTAAAGTCTTGATTTTTAACTATAGTGATTAAAGTCTAGATAACAATGAAATTCATAATTTATCTTGAATTTATTTATTATTAGTCTCTGAAAATTGAAGCCTATACTAAAAGTCGTAAGTTTCAATCTTTAATCTTCAAATATTATTAATTGTACTAATGTGTGGCTAGAGGGAAATATCCATGAGGATGATAGAGAAGTAGACCATATCAAAAACTAAGTTGATTTAAAAAAAATAAAATAATAATAATTGAAAACTTAAAGTTAAAACGATATTTAAACGTGCTTTAGTTTTAATGACCTATAGTATTTAAATGGGGCTAATTGAAAGAGATTGACAAGGAGAAAATGTTCACTATTTGTATTTGAGAGATTGATTTAAAAAATATATATTATTAATTTTGAATTTGTTTTTTTCCTTAAAAAAAAAAGAAAAAAGAGCAATGCATTAGATAGATTTTAATATATTTTTGAAATATTATTGAGGTGTGTATATATATATATATTGAGTATAAATTGGGGAGGAGATAACAAACCCTACATAGAGAGTGGAACTCGTGACGCTGGTGTTGAACTGTAATAACACCAAACAATGAAACCACTGCGTCATTGACCCATTCATTTTTTTTTTTTTTTTAGTTGAAGAGTAATAATCAAAATAGGTATTATATTAATTTATAACAACCCAAATAATCTATTGGTTAACTCAATTAATGGAAGTAGATTGTGTCTAATAATGTGAATGAATTAGAATCTTTAGCTACCCAATTGAAGTAAATATTATTTTTATATTTTTCAAAATCGGCAGCAAAACGCAATCTAACATAATGGATTAAATAGACTTTGGAAAAGGCTAATGAAAACGTTGGAATTTAGCCTTATTTTCATTTTCCCACTGCCTTCCATTTCGACGCTATTAAGACTCGAGAACTAAAGTCAAATAAAGGTACGGCTTTATCCCCTTTTCGACCATCGTAATCTTTCTCCAAATTAATCATGACCTGGCTGCCCACCTGGTCTGTGGGCCCTTCCACATTGGTATATAGTCATGTTTAAATCCATTCTTTTCGGACTCTTACAAGAAGATGTGTTGGTTTAATTATCCACAAGACGGATTGACTATATGTGGTAGATGTTGGAGATTGTTGGAATACTGAGCTACTCCTCTCATTACCAAATGACTTTGAGATGAATACTCACACATTCTAACATGGTATCAGAGCTCCAGGTTATTAGACCCTGAAGTATTTCGAGGACCCAAACTTAGGTGGGCAGAATACTTAAGCGGGCATTTCATGATCTCAAAGAGTTGGATCCGACCCAAGCGAGTGAGCCAAAGCGAGTATTATTTCGGTCCACAAATTCGAATATAGTTCAAGATGGCTTTCTCTAAATGGTGCCATCTTGAGGGGGCATGGTTGGAGATTGTTGAAATACTTGGCTACTCTACTCATTACCAATTAGTTTAAGATGGATGCCCACACTTTCTAACAGGTTCGGTCTTTGTTTGAAGGAGAAGATATAATTCTTTGGTTTCAAATGCGAGCCCACATAAAGGCTTGATGAAACTTTATTCGAAGAGAAGATTTGAGATGCAAATAAAGTTGTCTCATATTGGTTAGAAGAAGAGAAAATTATGATTATATAACTGATGACAATCATCTTTATTTACATGATATTTTTGGGTAAAACCAAAAACAAAATCATGATTATTTTTAGATATATGTCCATATTAAAGTATTAGTAAGTTTGGTTAATTACTACAATAACTCTAAATATGTTATATGAATTATGACAAACTTAGACATTTAATTGTACTATTTATATGATTTAGAGGACCAAATAAACTAGTCAAAACACAACTATATTAGATAAATACAACATCATAGATTTTTATTAATTAAACTCCTAAATCAATTAAAATTATGATTAAAAAAATATTTTCCAGTTAATTAGACTAGGTTTATGATATATATACGTAGAGGAAAAAAATAAGTTTGTGATATTTTGTAAAATCATCAATCTTTCATTGACTTTCAAATAGTTTAAAAATATTTATTAAAATAAATAAATAAATAAATAATAAAATAGCACACAGAGAGCAACATTTGACTGGTTAAAAATATTTGTGTGAAAATTGGTACGGAATAGAAAAATCAAAATCCCTAGCAGTTTGTATATAAATTATATTCAAAGTCCAACTCTTTAGAAAGAAAACAAAAAATCATACTTAAGATTTGGGAATACAATATGTGTGTTTAATTAATATAAGATAGATATATATATATATATATATATATATATATTAAGCTCTTAGTTTTATAGATTACGTTCATATAATAAAAAAATATATGGTGGGGATGTCTCTCTTAGTTTAAGATTATTATACTTATCATCTTATATATCCATCAAAAATAAACTAAAAAAAATTAGATAATTTGGTAATTTTAAATTCCACACATACTTATTTTGTTTGTGTTATTTAAAATTTATTATCGAGAATAAGGTTGACTTTTTGAACAATTATAGAGCTCAATTCCTTAAAAATTGAATATTGATCATAGGGAAATAAAGAGAAAAATGAGGGAATAATATATAGAATAGAAAGGAAGATAAATGAAAGAGAAATGAGAGTAAACTAACGTTAATAGAATAATTTGCTTACTCTTTTGAAAATTAAAGATTAATTAACTTTTAAACATCCATATGCTTGGAAGATGAGAGAGGACTAAATTAAATGTTACAAAAAGGGTAAATTATATATTTAGTTTCTATGATGTTTTGAAAGCTAGAATTTAATTGTTTAGAAATCTAGACGACTCTAGTATTTATGATTTAAAAAATTAAAATTTAATTCCTGAGATTTGATGAAATCTAAAAAGTAGTACGTTGTTCTTAATTGTTGATAAATAAAATACAGATACCGATTTTCATGATCAAACCCGTGACTCTAGTGTTGAATTGGATTTACATTAAACAATCTTCATTATTTTGCCCAACTAATACAATAAACATATATAATATGACTAGATTAAAATGAAAAATTTACCAAACTTAGTAAAAAAATAATTATAAATATGGTCATTTAAATTAAAAAAAAAAAAAAAAAACTAAGATAGTCATTTGTATTAATAATCACATACTTTCTAATAATACTTTATTATTGACTATAAAGTAGTTTTTAATTATTTTGTGAAAAAGAAAACTCATTCACTTAAAATAAACTATTAGATGATAAAAATTAAGGCAGTTTTCTTAAGGTGGTTAAGTAATTGTATTCTTTTTCTTTTCTTTTTTTTCTGTTTTTTATTACAATAAACGTAGACTATGAAGAATATCAACGCAATTATTGTCGAAACTCTAATATTATTTGTAAATTAATTTAATATTTTAGAGAAGAAAATGAAACTATAATCTCGATGTTAATTAAAAAAGTGTAATGCCAAAACTTAAGACTCAAGAAAATAATTGAGCTCCATAGATTTCCTTAATATATATATATATATATATTAGTTGCTATGTACTCTTTGGTTGATGTAATGTTTTTTTTGGTTGTTTATATTTATATATTTTATGGAAGACTTTTGGAAAACGGTTTTTTTTTTTTGGAAACTTTGGAGAACGGTTTTGTTGAGTTGTTTTGTACTGCAAGTAGAGACGTGTTTGACTTAGCAAACATTACCAACATCATCCTTTATTTAATTATATGTTAATCAATAACTTAATCAATAACTTAAGTTATTTTTCAGTGATATCTGTGTATACTCAAAGATTATAAAGTCACTAATTCAAATCTCTAGCCAAAAGTGAAGTTAATCAAAGAAAACTAAGACTAAGTCATGCATGTGTCCGCTCATTATTTTATGAATAGGCATATCTTCCTTTTTTTTATTTTTTCTTCTTTTCTTTTCTAAAACGTTTTTCAATTGGGTTATACTCATAATTAGCTTTTTGACTAACATGATAATCAAACGCAAAGAAAAGAGATATATTTTTTCAATTTGGCCTATCAAATTATTATCTTATCGATTATTAATTTATTTTTATCTCTTTCGTTCCATTTTTTCCTTTTTAGCCGAACGTGCCGTAATTGAGTTGCTCAAATTAAATTTCAAACAATAATGAGTAATACTCTAAAGACAGAGTTTGAAATGGGGAAAAGAAATTTCTTCCTATCGTTTAACCCACAAAGTTATCATCTTTTGAATCACTAATTTATTTTTATTTTCCATCCTTATTCTCTTCTCTTTTTGTCTTAAAAAATTTAGGACAAGTAATACATTAGCATCCACCCGATCTGTAATTCGAGTTTTCGTAGTGCCCTCTAATTAAGTAGGGTTTGTTGTTCTCACCTCTAACTTGTACTCAAAAAATAAATAAATATATATATATATATACATATATATATATATATATATATTTGTCTAACCAACCAATAAAATCTTTTTGACACTAACGGTGATTGATTATTTGGATGAAAGAAATTAACATGGGAGTTAAATTCTTTGTTTGATCCTAGTAGATCATAACCTCTCCGCAACTTCTTATCAATCTCTCTTCAACTTCTCTCAAACACCTTGTCCATATTACATATCAAATTTCACCTAAATAAACATTTTTTCTCCTAACTCAAATCATAAAAAAGATTTTTCCAACCTCTTTTCTAAAAGACAAATTTCCAAAGAAATACTTAATTTCCTCTTCTTCCTTCACTTTCTCCCCTCTCCCTTCTCATCGACCCCAAACTCTAAACATACAAATATATTTTTTGATCAAAATTTAAAGTTTAAATTTAACCCCACGAACGTTGATTCTGAGATTTACGATTTGAATAAATAGGAAATTTATGATTAAGAAATAGATACTTTTAGAAAACACATTGGTCAAATGCACATTAACGGAATAAAGTGCACTAAAAAAAGTACATAAAACCTTACTATAAAAAAAAAAAAACATAAAACCCATTTCAGATTGCTTGTAAAAAAATCAAAATATTTTTTCCTATGAAAATAAAAAATAAAATAAATGATCTAAATCATTTTTTAATGTTTAAACATCCATTTGATCTTTGCTTTGATATATATATATATATATATATATATATATATATATATATTTTTTTTTTTTTTTTTTTTTTTTTTTTTTTTTTTTTT